>ML111070.1:0-11101 GCA_003697995.1 Taxidea taxus jeffersonii
CCACATAGTAAGTATTCTCTAGGTGTTGAGGATAAGTAGGGAATAAGACATCTTTCCTGCCCTTGTGAAGCTTCCATTTTAGTTAGGGAGGCAGAAAAAAAAAAAAAGAGATAAGTAATTAAGTGATGTGATTTCAAGTTGTGTTAAGTGCCCGGAAGCAAAAGAAAGTAGAATAAAAGGGTAAGAATGATGGTTAGTGGCAGGAGGGAAAGGAGGGTGATTAGTGAATGGATCAATTAGGCACAACCACTTAGAGGAGACAATATTGGAGCAGACATTTATGAGCAGGTAAAGCACTGGATAAATAACATTTCAAGCAATAGAAACATGTGAAAATCTCCTGTTGCAGATATATGGATGGAAGCCAGGACAGCGGGAGTGGATTGAGCAGAAGTTAGAGTGATGAGAGATGAGGTTGGACAGCTGGCAGGGATTAGAGTTCTTGTCCATGGTTAGGAGTTCAGATTTTATTCTACTTACAACAGGTAAAAACTTGAGTTTGAAAAAAACTCGAGTTTCTACCTAGTAAATAGGCTGTAAGGGAAGTAACTGGGGGAAAGGGAGATCAGGTTTGAGGTGGTTGATGAATCCAGGTGAGAAATGATGGTGGTGTATTAAGGTTTTCCAGAGATGCAGAACCACGAGTGCATACATTTACATAAATATATACACATATACCTATATCTATATATATCTACCATATTCATACACATACACATATACATATTTGTATACCATATACATATACACATACATATACATATACATATATAAACAGAGAAGGAAGAGAAAGAGAAGCCAGGAGGGAAGATAGAGGGCAGGGAAGATTTATTTAAGGAATTGGCTTACTTGAGGATAGTGGCCGGAAGTCCAAAATCCATAGATCAAGTCAGCAAGCTGGAAATTCAGATAAGAGTTGATGGTACAGTCTTGAGTCCAAACTCTGCAGGGCAGGTTGTGCCAGCTGGCTCTTCAGTCAGGGTCTTTCCATTACAATTTTGAGGCAGAATTGCTATTTTCCTGGGATCTTCAGTCTTTGCTCTTAGGTCTTCACCTGACTCAATGAAGCTCATGCATATTATAGGGGGTAATTTGCTTTATTCAAAGCTAACTGATTTATATGTTAACCAGTTTTAAACAATGCCTTCACAGCAACATATACACTTCTGTTTGTCCAAACAACTGGGCACCATAACCTAACCAGGTTGACACATGACATTAACCATCACAGGTGGCTAGGACTGGAGTGTCAGCCATGGAACTGTTGGAATATCATTAGTTTCTAGATATGTTCTGATGGTAGAGTCAACAGGACATCTCCTCTACCCCAAAGTAGCCAGATGATTACACTCCTGCTCAGTAGTAGGGGTTTTGGGTGCTGCTTAATGGAGAAATAGAAACAGAGAACCTCAACTCCAGGACACCAGGCACAGGGTGAAGCTAGGGCAATGGACTGAAAATCAGGTATTAAGTGAAAGAAAGCATATTGAATAGAGCCCCTCAGCACCCTCCCTTTAATGTCCCCCCCCAAAAGTGAGAGGTAGGCAGCAGTCTTTATATCTTAAAGAGTTAATAATTTTCTGTAAACAGACTGAACTGTTCCACTTAGCTGGGCCTCAGTGATGTGAGTGACAGTGAAATCCACCATTCGTTCCACCAAATTTCCTGTGAGCACAGAGCCCCAGTGAGTTCTTCTGATACTCATTCTTGAGTCCCGTCCAACTCCAACACAAAAGATAGGCCCCAAACAAATAGGAAACGACTTCTGTTTTTAACCATGTTACAGAAAGCAGTTTCAACCTAATCCTCCATTATAAAGAATTACAAAGAGTGAAATATTATAATCAATGTTTCAAACACTGGGAAATATGCAATGTAGGATTGTGATTCCCTACAAGAAAGTAAAAAAAAAAAAAAAATGCAACCATCTCCACAATTGCACTAACTTTTAGCTGGAGGTGTTTTCTGGGCTATCACACAGATACACACACACACACACATGCATACACATATATACACATATAGAGCAAAGAGCTCAAATCAAGCACTATGGTCTTGCTGAGTTAAGAAGTCTGAGAGTTCAAGGTAACCAGAAATGTCATGGACTGTCTCTCTTTTTCTGTATAGACGATGAGTCCCTCCCTGGAGGTAGATTTGTCAATGTCCAAAATTCTTCTCTTCCCTCTCTTCCCTTCTCTCTCCTCTCTCTCACCAAATTCTTCACAATTTTCTCATGTAGTACCTAATGAATAAATAAAATTATGTTTTTTTCTAATTCATAATAAATATCATTAGTAGTATAATCAACAAAAAAATTAAACTGAAAATGGCCAAAACCAAAATCAATAGAAAGCAGAGGAAGCAAATAATCTAGACATATAAATTGTCAAATATGACCTACAAGATTTAGACTGTGTAGGAGAAAATGGCCACACACAAAAATGTATAACAGCAAAAACTATAATACTTTAAAATTTGATATGGACAAAAAATAATAATATATGTGGGCTATATATCATGGAATATTATGTAGCAATGAAAAAGGATGTCATCCTGCCATTTGAAACAATAGGGATTGGCCTAGAAGCTATTATTCTAAGTGAAATAAACCAGCCAGAGAAACACAAATGCCATATTATTTCACTTATGTGTAGAATCTAAAAAAAAACAAAACAACAAATGAATAAACATTTCCAGAGGGGACTAGAGGGATGGCCAAAATGGGTGAAGTGGAGAAGAGATACAGGCTTCCAGTTATGAAATGAATAAGCCACAGGTATGCTTTTAGCCTATGCTCTAAAAGGTAGAGCATAGGGAATATAGTCAATGATACTGTAACAGCATTGTATGGTGAGAGAAACACTTTGTGTTGAGTTTAGCTCAACATATAGAGTTGTTGAATTACTATGTTGTACACCTGAGGCTAAGGTGAAAACATGTTTCAGCTCCCCTCAGATAAAAAATAAAAATTAAAAAAATAAATAAACAATAATATTAACAAGATAATAAGGAAAATAGCCTGAGAATTTACAACAATTAATAAATTAAATTGGTGCAATGGAGCTTATTTCCAGAAAATGACTTCTGGATGAAAGTTTATCAAAATTAATATAATTATCATTAAAGTATTGTATTAAGGGTGCCTGGGTGGCTCAGTTGGTTAAGCGACTGCCTTCAGCTCAGGTCATGATCCCAGGGTCCTGGAATTGAGTCTTTCATCAGGCTCCCTGTTCAGCGGGGAACCTACTTCTCTCTCTTCTTCTGCCCCTCCCCCTACTTGTACTCTCCCTCTTGCTCTCTCTCTGTCAAATAAATAAATAAAATCTTTAAAAAAAAGTATTGTATTAAAAATGGTTTGAGAGTCCAAATAGTAGAAATAGGATATCTCTCTAAACAAAAGACAATGCCTAGGGCAAAGAAGAATTTTAATACACATTTTCATCTTTTTCAAGCTTTCTTCATCTTGGAAATACATGGTGATTAAAAAACAAACAAATGAACAACAACAACCAAAAAACCTTTCATTCATGCTGGATATTATTGGCTAGAAAATCAACAAATGAACACTTACAAAGATTTCAAAATGTAGAGAACTATGAAGAAAAAAAAATATGGTCAGTTTCTGTAGAATAACTGAGTGGTTGTGGTGGAACTGGGTAGAGAAGATAATAAAAAAATGCCTCAAGGATAATAGGGCATCAACTCTGTGGAAAGACATTCCTGCTACAGGGTTTTGTATGAATGAAATGACTCCTGTGGGAGAGAAAGTGCAGGGTGTATCCTGGGAATGTCTCACTGAACACAATGAAAGATTATGTCTTGAGCTGTTGTGGTAAATAAAGGTAAAACCACAATGAAGAAGTGTTAGATATAAAGAATACAAGATTTAAAATTTAATCAATAGATAATATTGAGTTACCGAAAGAGCTGTACTTTGGGGAGACTTTTTGGTCTGCAGTTCAGAAGGCATTAAGGAGGGAAGAGATTAAAAGGAGGAAGACATTCTGACAACAGTGGCTTTAAGTAAGAATTAATGAACTAGAGGAGTGGCAGAGGAAATGAGATGGAGGAAATAATTTAGGTGTAGGTGGGATGAAGAAGATGCCAGAGTTAGATATGAGATTAGTCCCAGGCTGAGTCTGTTGGGGATACCGGTGCCATTTACAGCAACAACAGTGGGACAAGAAGCAAGTTTGGGAAGCAAATTTATGAATTTATTTATTCTGACATAATCAACTTGAGGCATTCCTAAGAATGCAAGAGTTAAAACTCCAGCGGAGAAATGGAAGCTAAGTTTAAGAACCCAAAGGAAGGGCTGATCACAAGGAAAGAAATAAATGTGGTTGAACTTTACTAAAAGGGAGAGAAAGCAGAGAGTAGAATTCAGATTTCTGGGGACCATCTACCTAGGACAATCTGCCTAAATTTTTGTTTAGAAGTAGATGTAGGTAAGTTTAATAATACATTTAGAATTTGGGAATAAGAATTCATTGGGGGAGCCTAAAATGGACTGCCAGATAAGGAGAATGTGGTCCTGGGGTGGCCAGAGTGAATTTTCCAGGAAGCCAACAGGTAATGTAGTAAGAGTGGATGAAGGGGTGACCCACCTGTGTAGTTTCTCATGGTACCATTTTGTAAGTGTCACTTAGGTATTGTTGATGGACTACAACATAGGAAAAAGTGTGTTTGCCAGGACTTTGGGTAGACCACTACATATATAGTGGGAAGGAATACTTTGCTAAACCATTTGAGTGGGGAAGAAAATTGAGTCCTGGGGCAGTGTTCAAATAAAAGTAGGTGCTTGCTAAACTTTAAGGAATGGACCTGGTTAATTCTCTTTGTTTTGCTAAATTGTGTATTCAAGTCTGAGGACAAAATCCTAGCGATTGGGATTCTAGAGGGGATGAGTGTGGTTATCATTAATCCTCCTTCTCCTCCCTCTCTGCCACCACAGAAATGCTGAAGAAATACCTAATAAATCCTGGTTTGAAGAGGTACTGGCTCTGGAGAAAAGCTGTACTTTTATATTCACTAAATGAAAGCTAGAACCCCAATCATGACTAATATTTACTAGTAGTAAATATAATTTTGGACTTTGAGGATGAAGTATTTGGGAATTCTTTAGTGAAAACTTAAGAACAGAGAAAGTCATTAACCCTTGACAAGAATAACTTAAATACTCACAGAATTAAATGTACTCTCTCTGAAAGTAAAAATTTAATTGAATTAAAGTTCTCTTTATTGAAGTTAAATGCTTACCTTTTCTTCCACATTAACTAATTTAGAGATTATCTAATACATAGTTAAAATAACTTACAAGAAATGGAAATTTACATAATTACATAATTATATTTTGTCCTTTGAAGTGTATGAAAAAATTTGTCAGCTTCTGAGAACACTTTGATCCTAACAGATAAATAAAACTTCATTATATAAAAGTTTGAATGACCTGTGAGAAGAAGGTACACAGATTTCAGTCTAGGTGTGGAATACTCTGGATATAAGAGATCTCTAAAGACCTTGTGAATTAGTCGGGCAAACCTTTAAGTAAGGTTATAAAAATATTTTTTAAAGTTTAAAAGTATGAAAAGAAACTGTGGTCTTTAAGAACTTAAATGGTAATCTCCCTAGAGAAAACATACAAGGGAAAGTCTATATATTCTTATTTTAACCCTAGAAAGATGAAAAGGAACCAGAATCACTTTGTCTGAGGCTGCAAATCCACATCTCATTTCTAATGAGCTCTCCAAACTGATAGCTGTGGAACTGGGATTTATTCTGATACACAAAGTGATTTTTAAAAGAAATTAAAATTGATTTTCTATATTTCTCCTTGCTAATAAAATGATAGAATCCATAAAGGTATTATTACGCTAAACATTTTTAAATTATTGAGCCGATCTGTTGATACGTGTCTTTTTTTTTTTTTTTTAGTCTGATTTGTGTCATACGGTGTGATGTCAACGTGGGGTAGATGATTCAATCACAGGTTGTTGTGTGACTTGTGACTTGATAGTTTGACTTCATATAGAAAAAGTATCTTTGCAAAGTATCTTCTTTAAGTCAATTTTTAAAAATTTTATTTATTTACATGAGAGAGAGAGAGAGCACACACAGAGAGGAAGAAGCAGACCCCCACTGAGCAAGGATTCCCATGTGGGACTTGGTCCTGGGTTCCTGGGATCATGACCTGAACCAAAGGAAGATGCTTAACCAACTGGCGCCCCTAAATCTATCTTTTTGTAATCTGTCATATTGCTTAGTCTGCCAAAATATTTCTTATTTTGTAACTGGAGTTATTCCCTCAGAAGTAATGGTGTGGCAATTTGATGATCTATTCCCTGAAGTTCTACTGGCTCTAATGTGATATATATAGTAATATATTTATATAATACATATACCATATTTATACATATAACATATAACATATTTATAAAAGGTATATATACAAATGTACATATTGGACTGTACTTTCATTAGAAGGGAAATTGGCAAAGTGAATGAAACTTTTCAGAATAGTTTTACTTGGTCTAGGTAACAGTAGCTCCTTCTGTAAATTTGTACAACCAATTTTACAACAAAAGTTTTCTTTTGCAGAATGAAAATAATCTTGCTATGATTGTGAAGGTGTTATTTTATGATGAAGCAGGCAGTACACGTGCCACTAGATATGCAACCTCTTTAAATTCATATTTTCCTTCACAACCACTTCTATGGCATATTAAAATCTTAGCTTGTAAGTAACACCAATAATAGTAGCAACTGAGTCATTCATGTGTCTGCCCAGACACTTTGCTAAATACTGTACTCTCATTAGTTTTTGATTAGTTTATTGATTCTCATATTTATCTTATTTTACGGATGAGAAAACTGAGATTCAGAAAATTTGCATGCCTTTCTCAAGCTCATGTAGAAGCAAGTGGTGGAATCTGGACTGGGTCTTTCTGATCTAATTACCCAGTTTCTAGATAGTCTTTGGCTATACAGTTTCCTGGTTTGGCTTATTCATTGTTCTTACTAAACTGTGAGGAATAGCAAGATAAGGGGCTTTCTAATAGAACAGTCTATTCTATATAGACATTCTTTTGGGGTTTAAGAAAACTTTGTGCACTTTCCTACCACCTTGACATGTGAAACAAATTAGGAAACTGTGTTTGGCGATACTATTTATATATTGTAATCTTAAATGACTGAAATTATGAAGGAAGAGATAAATAATTTATAGTGAGTAATTGTGTATCAAAAAAAGGAAAATGAATTAGAGAATATTTGAAACACTCTAATGTCCCATTTCATAAATTAGTAAAAAAGTGAAAATTATCAAACATAGAAATTGATTCCTCCAATTTAATGATGCTAGGAACATTAAGCCAATGCATTAATAAGTATTAAGCACCCACAGGGACATAATTTAATATCAGGATTATGAAAATATGATCCTGTATTTAAGATGTTTCAAAATCTAATTAAGGAAACACAAAATTAACAAAATTGCAAGTATATAAACATGATTAGAAGAGTGAATTCAAGATAAGGTGTGGTTAAGAGATGTTTATGGGTCTGTAACAGTAAGTAGGAGAAATGAAGGGATGTGGTTTGGGGACAGTAAATGGAGTGAGGTTTCAGGCAACCTCATTCCGGTATTCAAATACCATTTCCCACGGAAACATCCTGAACAATTAATTCCTGCTTGGTCTTGCTCATTTCATTGACCCTTCCCTTCTCTGTACTTTCATAAAAAAGAGGTTATGTCACTATTAATTTATAGTTTAAAAAAAATACTTAGTTTGCAAGTGCAGTCAGTCTCCACTACTATGAGTTTCTTTATGTCAGAGGCCAATCTTACTCATCTTAGCAACCCCGGTTTTTACCAGGATGTCTGGCACACAGCAAGTGCTCAATAATGAATAAATAATGAAGGAATCAATATGTCCATAAGAAATGAGAAAGGAATAAGGTTAAGATAATACTACAGCTTTTACGTTCTTTGCTTTTAGACCTGTTCTCCCTATATCCCCTATTGATCATAGCAAGGTTACATTTTAAACTCTAAATAGCCTGTGCAAGATTAATGAAAATATAAATGATAGCAAATACACTAGTGGCACTTTTCTTATATTATTCTTGGATTTCTCCATAGAAAAGGGAAAAATGACTCAAATACAACATTAGTATCTTTGTTCCTTTCCCATATTCTACACAGCATGGATAGTTAAATAGATTTGCTGGTTTGAACAAGTGTGCTTTCATTCAATAAGCATTTATGAGTACCTATTCTGTGCCTAACATTGCGTGTGATGTGAATACTGAGTTGAAAAGCAAAGTCTCTGGTTTCAAGAAATTCCTAGTCTATTGGGGGACAGGAAATTACAACAAATTTTTTTATAAATTTTATGTCAGAAATGTGCACGGAGTATGATAAAGGAGCATGGGATGTCACTGAACACAGGTGCAGTCAGTGAAGTGACTTGGAAAAGGGAAATATTGAGCTGAATCTCTACAACGCTAGATAAAAAAGGTGGGAGAATGGACCAACCAGAGGAAACCGCATAAGCAAAATACGTGGACAAAGAACAACATGATCTCTTCAGGGGACAGTAAGAAGTTTGGTGTGGTGTGACACTGAATTTTGGGGGAGACAGGGACTATGATGAAGAGTAAGGAATGGGGAAGTGTGGAGGGATGTGAATTCTGAGATGTGTATAGTCAGACTAGATCATAAATGGCCTTGAATGCTGGCTTTTATCCTTAACAAGCTGTAGTACACTGAAAGAATATGACCTCATTCAACTGATGGTCTAGAAAAACTACAACAGCAGAAGAGTGAAGCATTGCTTAGAAGTAGGGAAGCTGGAGGCAGGAGTGAAGGTAGTCAGATACTGCAATATTTCTCAAAAATCAAGAGGGCCTGGATAAAGCGGTGGCAATGAGAACGCAGAGGGACATTTGAGGAATACTGAGAAAGTTGGAAAAGTAGATTTGATTTGGGAGGAAAGTGAAGGGATCATGCAAGAGAAGCACAAGCCCAAATTGAGGTCAGGTTATATTTGTTTTCCTTTCTTTCTGTGTCTAAGCATGTCAAACTCACTGAAACAGAAAATTTAGGAAAGTCAGTTGTGGGTGACTAGAGATAATAATGAATTCAGTAGAACAGAAGTTGTATTGATGTTGTGGGTCATCCAGAAGTCTATGACTTCGAGAAAGAATATGGGTATATATTTTGAAATTCAAGAAAGCCCCAAGCAGGAAGTGGCTTGAATGAAATCACACTGTGGGAGAAAAAGGACCAAGAAGAGGGCCAGGCCAACAGTTGTACACTCCGGGACGCTGACTCTTAAAGGTCAGTTGGAAGAGAAGCCTGAAAATGAAGCCATGAAAGAGTAAGCTGAAATGTAGGGGGAAAAAAATCAAGATATTAGGGTGTTATAGATTCTGAAGGAGGAAAGATTATTAAAATTGTAAGACTGACCAAGTGTCAAATACAGTAGACAGGCTGGGTAGGAAAGGGATGAACCAGGTACAAAGCACTTGGCCACTAGAAGTCTCTGGTGAAACTGGAAAACAAACAAACATATAAAGTTCCACCAGTGGCTTGAGGAGTAAAATCAGGTGAGGAAATGATGCAGAGAATATTATCTACTCTTGTAAGACAGGAAGGCGAAAGAGGTATAATTTATGAGCAAGGCAAAAGGGGAGGGTTTAAAGAAGGAAGAGACTTTACAGAGCACACGCTTGAGAGAAGGAGCCAATAGAGTTCAAGTTCTAGTATTTTTCACTCCGTGTGAATTTATGAGGTAAAGGAACATTGGTGGATCTGAGTGGCAAGAAGCGTGAGAGGATGGAATCCTGAGTGTAAAGTGAAGAATTAGCTTTAAACTAAAGGAGGAAAGACATCTCACCTTTGACTAGAGGAAGGGAAAACTGAGGCAGAGATATTTGAAGGATATTTTGGCATGTGGGAACTTGCAGAAATTGCATATAGCATATTAAGGCAATGCTCCCCTTTTTAGATACCATGGTAGCATGTGGTGTAATAGGAGGGACATGCTGCTTAACTTTGGTGAGATCAGAAAAATCTTCCTAAAAGAGGTGACATCTGAATGAAATCCTAAATGAGGGCAGATAATTAGGCTTATTTGTCTTAGTTTCTGTCAGGCAGAGGAAGTAGCATATCAACAGCTTGAAGATAAAGAAAGACAGACATAATGATGGCACATCTGGTAATGACAGACTGCCTAGAGAATTCCTTACATTCTAGAAAACTTGCATGTTTTTCCAACAGCAGTGGAGAATCACTGAGCAATTTAAATTTTAGAAATTATCAGATTAATAGGAGGCATGGCTGAAGGCAAGGGACCAGTTAGAAAATTCTTGTACTATAGGTGAAAAAAGATGAGGATCTATGCCAGAGAAGGGCAGTGAGTATAAAAAAAATGGACAGGGGCACCTGGGTGGCTCAGTGGTTAAGCCTCTGCCTTCGGCTCAAGTCATGATCTCAGGGTCCTGGGATCGAGCCCCTCATCAGGCTCTCTGCTCAGTGGGGAGCCCGCTTCCTCCTCTCTCTTTACCTGCCTCTCTGCCTACTTGCGATCTCTCTCTCTCTGTCAAGTAAATAAATAAATAAATCTTTTAAAAAAATGGACAAAATAAGAACATTTCTAGAAGACATTAACAGGCTATGGTGATAAATTAAATACAGTGATAGAAGGAGGGAGACATCAAAGATAACTCCAGGGTTTCTGGCTTGGGCATGGGGTAGATGCTGGTATCCTTCTACAAGAGGGAACCACAGAGGCAACAGCAATTTTGGGGGTGAGTGGAAAACTGACCTCCGTGTTGGCAACTGAGCTGTCAATAAATTGACAAATATTCAGTAAATATTGAATATATTGATCTAAAATTCAGGAGAAATTTGAAGACATAGAAATAGGAAAGTCAATATATCATGTCAATGTCAACTATAAACATAGTGGTGGATTGCAGCATTCAGCTAGAATGACAAGACAGGATCCTTGATGGCAAGATGCAGAACACACACAAACACACACACACATACACACACACAGACACACACACACACAGACACACACACACACAGACA
>ML111070.1:11111-37271 GCA_003697995.1 Taxidea taxus jeffersonii
GACACACACACACACAGACACACACACACACAGACACACACACACACTTTAGCACCTATGGAGGAAGAGTCATCAGAAATCAGATTGAAAAGGAATGACCCAGAACAGGAGAAGAAAACTCTAAAAGGGCAGATTTACAGAAGCAAAATAAAGACTTTTAAGGAGTCAAGCAATGAAATGAAATATAATTGAATCATGAAGTATAATTGAAGGGATGAATTCTTTGAGGAGGTGGGGAGAGGCTGGGCAAGAACATAGGAGCAGGAATTAGACTGCTTCCATTCCCAGCAGAGAGAAGGAGAGAAAGATTGTTGTGGATGGGAGTAACTTCATGGTAAGAGGAGGAAAAGGGAGGTGATGATAATAATAGGGTGCCTGAGAGGAGGAGACAGGTTTTGAACAGCCACTTTGTAAAGGGAGCAGAATAGGGAAATCTAGGAATGACAGGCAGTGGGGAAAGCCTGACTGAAGCTGCCCAGTGGGCTCCAGTGTCCCCAGATCTGGTGATTGCATCATTTTTTAACCATGCAGAAAGACCAGTGGAATGCCCAGAAGGCAGATGGGATTGATCTCCTGCATCATCCTTCTCCCACCACACCCCAGGCTCCGTGAAGAGCCATTTGTCTTCTCCACCCAGGACTGCCAACAGAGCTGGGTCTCCCTGTCCTCATCCCTGCCCCTACCCCTACCCCTTCCAACAACCACCAGCTCTAATGGACCCTGGTCTTGGGAGACCAGGCTTCCCTGCCAACAAAGACTGCTTTAAACAGAAAAGAAAAACTGAATATTAAAATCAGGAGACAAAACAAATAAACAAACAAACAAAAACAAGTGGTACAGGGTTTTCAGTTCTTCCTTATTAGAAAGAGCCAAGCAGAGAAGGTGCTAGAGAGTGGAGCTCATTCCCAGAAAAGAAGCGTGGAGGATGCCAAGGTTGAAGGCAGTAGTGGGCATTGGAATGGATTGGTTGGGTTGGAATGTTTCTCTGAGCCAGGTTTTATGAAGCGAGCAGAAAATCAGGAAAATCAGGATCCTGAGAAGGGTATAGTTTAGGACGTGGATCACATGATTTGGGAAGAAAGTGAAGATAAAAGAGAAATAATAGGATAAAAATAGAAGGGTCAAGAAATTTAAAGTCTAATTAAAGTGAAAGAATGCAGGCAAAAGGGCTGGGAGGTCTGGGAACACCTTATGTCTACAAGTCCCTTCTGGGAGACAACAAGGCTTACGATGTGCCCACTTATTTGGGTTTCTGGGATGGAGTCACGTACCCTTAGAATTAAGAGAGGAAAGGAGCTGTTAACCTAGAGCAACATGGTTTTCATTACTTTAAAAATGTCTTTTATCTTAATGAGAGAACAGTACAATATTATATATATATAATACACACACACATATATATATGTATATATATATAATATACAATCCTCTGTTTAAATCTTACCTTAATGTTAGGAGTAAACACTCCCTAGAAAGTCTACCTAAACTTATTTAAAAATAATTGTAGTTAATTTTCATGAAATGAACCAGATCCTTTTTCCTTGTTTTTTAATACAAAAAGTAACATTAACTGACAGTCTGTGGTAATAGTGTATGCAGGGGTTCCATATTCTTTCCCTAGCTTAGGCAGAGGTTTTGTAGCCTTTAAGACACCATTTTGCATCAGCTCTCTTATATGAAAGTGTTTTTTAAAATTTTTATATTTTTTATTTTATTAAAAAATTTTTTAAAAGATTTTATTTGTTAGGGGCATCTGGGTGGCTCAGTGGGTTAAAGCCTCTGCCTTTGGCTCAGGTCATGATCCCAGGGTCCTGGGATTGAGCCCCACATCAGTCTCTCTGCTCAACAGGGAGCCTGCTTCCCCCTCTCTGCCTGCTTCTCTGCCTACTTGTAATCTCTCTCTCTGTCAAATAAATAAATAAAATCTTTTTTTTAAAAGATTTTATTTATTTACTTGACCAGAGATCACTAGCAGGCAGAGAGGCAGGTGGGTGGGTGGGGGAGCAGGCTCCCTGCTGAGCAGAGAGCCCCATGTGGGGCTCGATCCCAGGACCCTGGGATCATGACCTGAGCTGAAGGGAGATGCTTAGCTGACTGAGACACCCAGGTGCCCCAGACTTGGGAGTTCTTTTGATGAAAACTTTTTGGCTCTGGGATATCCTTGCCATGTATATTTTGGCCAGTAACTTAAGTCCATCCTAGAGGGCAGGAGGCCTCTGTATAAATCTATCTCTATCTTTATCTCTGTTCTTATATTTGTTTGATCAAAGCACCTCATTGATTTTATAATCACATAAAAATTTGCAATTAAACACTTATTGAATATTGATGATTATTATTAGATGGTCCTACAGACAGTGATTATCTTTAAGCACAACTGAAAACAAGCTATATACAAAAATGTTGTATTTTGTCTCTGTGGTAAAAAATACAATGAGTCAATTACTGTAAGTTTAGCCTTTAAACTAGGAATTTCATGCAAAAAGCTCAGCATGAGCAAAGGAACAAATTTTATGTGTAAAATACATGAAGCTAATATTCCTAAGTTATTTAAGATGAAAACATGCATGATCAAAGTATACTAAGTGAGCCCACTGGTGCACAATCATATGCCCATGAGAACGCAGTTACAATTGAGTGGACATAATAATTTAAGAAAAGGGAGCTACTTTGGGTGCATTTGCAACATGGCTCTAATTCCTCAATCCTAATACCTTGATTTTATTCTCTGTCACATTAACACCTGGGAGTATTTCTTTCCTCTTCCCCCATCATCCCAAGAAAGGCACATGATCCAATGATCACAGTGTATCTGAAGGCCAAGGCCAATCTCCAACACTGGGTACTGAATACTGAGTGTGAAATGTTGGATATATTTTCACATTAGAATGGAAATGTGAATAAATTTATTCTAGCCTTTGACATCACATTACATATGTTTTATGAGAGACACACACAAAAATGCTCTCTTACCGGCACCACTTCTGGTGGCCCATCTGGGACCCGAGAGAGGTTGTTCTGGCCTGCAAAACTGCAGATGATTTTATTGTTGGCATAATGCCTTGTTGGTAACAATGGAGAAAGGGCATGTATCTCTCCCATTTAGCTCATAGAGGATATCATCCCATCAAGCAAAAAAGGAGAAAAGAACCTTATGCTTTGTAACATTTTACAATCATCTCAGAATTAGTCCCTTTCTATCATGTTAAAATTCATTCCTAAAACTGATAAAGATTGCACATAAAAGGAACACAGACCTACTTCATTTGTTGTTGATAAAAAAAATCTCAGTTAGATTGTTAGCAAACAGAATTCAACAGTGCACAAAAATTATGCCAGAAAATCTAAAGATGTTTGAAATACAGGAAATCCAATACAGAATTCATCATATTAATGGATCTAAAGAGAATAAATGAGCTGATCTCCATTGATGCTAAAAGGGAATTTCAGATAATTCAACAACCATTCATGAAAAAACATGCTTTCACAATGTAACAACAGAGCTGAGTGGTTGTGATACACAGTGTGGCTGTAAATCCTAAAATATTTCCTATAGAGCCCTTCAAGAAGGTTTGCCCAGCCCCCATTGAGAGGGCCATGCATATTTCACAGAGCTATTCTAAGTTTAATGCTGGAAGAAAATGGGCCAAAGTTAGTCATCATACAGCTCTTGATTTTTTGAGACATCCAACTTTAAGATAAATATGCATATAATATATGTATGAGTTTATGATATTATATGATAGACATATTGGATCAAATACATCCTGCAGCTTTCCACACTAGGCACTGCTTTTTTTCTGATAGGGCTCTGAGAATCATGACATTCATGTTCCTCACTTTCCCAGCCTTCTTTGTAGCTAGGGCTGGCAATATGACCTAATTTTGGCCAATAAACATAAGAGAAAGTTGGAGAGTGCAAGGTCTGGGAAAGCTTTTGCTTTCCTTTAAACATTTCCCAAATTACCTCAGTTTACTAAATGTACTCACTTAGAAAGACTGTTTCCCTTCTCTCAGCTTTGAAAGAAGAAGTGATGGCTGAAGCTGTGGCCACCATTCCATGACCATGAGGCAATGCCAAGTGAACAGTAGAAATATTGGCCCTGACATGTTTGAAGTGCTAAGCAAGCAGGGTCTTCAGGTTAAAAAAAAAAAAAGTGTTAGAGTTTGTTCTAGTAAGTACAAGTCTATATCATCTGAGACTGTACAAGCTTCCTGAAAAAATAATGTTTACCCATTCCCCTTCTGAAGCAAGTAAATTTATTCACTTGGAGATTGATACTGAAAGAGAAAATCTAGACAAATACTGGCCTTAGAGATTTGTCTACAGTGTTTTCTCACATCTTCTTTCCCCGGTATGCCTTCTGGGTCTTTCAATGCCTCTGTCTGAGCCCTACTTTTTGCATCTATTTCCTTTTCCCACTGTGCCTTGCTCTGCTCTTTGCCATAGGCAGTGCCCATGCTAATTCTCTCTCCTCTGCCTAATAACATACAGCAGTCTCTAGGAACCCCAACCAACCACCCCACTGGCAAAACGTGCATTGTGGTGGCAGCGAGATGCAGTCAACATCCTTCTACACTGCCTCCAAATCTGTGCCCATATCCTTCGGAGCATCTCTGTCCTATTTTGTAAGAGATGGTGTAGAGGTCTTCTCCCTCCTGGCTCTAGGGCCCTATTCGCCAACTGGAATATCAGTGCTGCTTATCGGCTAGATACCACTATACAAAAACCACACCAAAACTTAGAAGCTTAAAGCAATAACCATGTCTTTATTTTATGATTCTGTGTGTTGGCAAGTTAGGCTGGCTTAGTTGACTGGTTTTTCTGCTGGAATCGGCTGGGCTCACACACGTAACTGCAGTCACTAAGGTCTCCCTGTGTCTGGGATGCACTTGGCTATGAGCTGGGGTGTCAGAGGTGACTGGACTCTGCCCCCAGCAGGCTAACTTGGGCTCAGTGCCATGGTGGCTCGGGGCACCAGAGGAAACCCCTATGTACAGGCTTCCTGAACCTCCCTTTTGATCACATTTGCTAATGCTCCTTTTCCAAGGCAAATCACTAAAGAGAGCTCAAGCAGCATGGGTGAGCACTACAAACAGGCACGAGTACAAGGAAGGGAAGCCATGGCTTTTTTTGCAGTTAACCACACGGTAAGCCCTTTAAAGCACGGAGGGTGAGGGGCACCTGGACGGCTCAGTTGGTTAAGTGTCTGACTTGGTTTCAGCTCAGGTAGTGATCTCAGGGCCATGAGACTGGGCTCTGCACTCTGTGTGGAGTCTGTTTAAGACTCTCTCTCCCTCTCCCAGTGGCCCTCCCACCCTTCTCTAAAATAATTAATCTTTAAAAAATAATCAAGCACAGAGAGCGAGTTGGATAGCCTGGAGATTTTTTTTTTCCCCCTTAAAGCTTTTATTTATTTATTTGACAGAGAGAGACACAGTGAGAGGGGGAACACAAGCAGGGGAGTGGGAGAGGGAGAAGCAGGCTTCCCACTGAGCAGGGAGCCGGATGTGGGGCTCCATCCCAGTATCCTGGAATCATGACCTGAGCTGAAGGCAGATGCTTAACGACTGAGCCACCCAGGTGCCTCTAGCCTGGAGATTTTTATCTTGGGCCAGGAATGCTTAGAATAAATAGCCAGGATCTGTTAGCGTTGGGATGGAGATTACTGGAAGGTAGGAGGAGGAGAGAATGATGGTGTCCTAGGACATCAAGGAGGAGGCAATGGCTGAAGAAGGAACTACCTTCTGTCTCCTCACATAGCAGTTGCTAATTATGGAGCTCTGGAACCTCTAGGAAAATTAGAAGAATGAGGATTACTTTCTCATCTTAGTTAACTGAGTTTTTGCCTGAATTACTTAAAAAGGCAGGAATATTAGAAGAGTGGAATGCATCCTCTTTTTATTATTTTTTTATTTACTTTAAAAAAATTTTTTTTAAAGATTTATTTATTTATTTATTAGAGAGAGAGAGAGAGAGAGAGAGAGAGAGCACAGGCAGACAGAGAGGCAGACAGAGGCAGAGGGAGAAGCAGGCTCCCTGCCGAGCAAGGAGCCCAACGGACTCGATCCCAGGATGCTGGGATCATGACCCGAGCCGAAGGCAGCTGCTTAACCAACTGAGCCACCCAGGCGTCCCTGTTTTTTTTATTTACTTTTTTAAAGATTTTATTTATTTGACAGACAGAGATCACAGGTATGCAGAGAGGCAGGCAGAGAGAGAGGAAGGGAAGCAGGCTCCCCACTGAGCAGAGAGCCCGATGCAGGCGATCCCAGCGCCCTGGGATCATGACATGAGCCGAAGGTAGAGGCTTAACCCACTGAGCCTCCCAGGTGCCCCCATCCTCTTTTTAAAATTAACTCCTCTTTATCTACCTTAGTTAAAAAGGGCAGGTGTTTTCTAGTAGTCTTAGCTTATGTGGCAGGGGTCACACACTGGGGCTCTATTGAAAATGTGGCCTGCCAGGCCAGAAGGGAGCCACTGCAGGGTTGGTGTGGCCTATGGGATGGCATATGAATCAAGGTAGGATTTTTTTAGGAATACAAAAAATGTCCTAGAGGTAATGACTAGACATGGGACTCATATATTGGGATTTTTCTCAAGTCTCTTTTTGGATATGTGTATTTCCTTCTCTTATAATTTGAAGAACAAACTTAAGAATTTCCAGCCTGAAAATTAGCCATAGTTGTTTGCTTGAGAAATAGAGACCATGGTATGTTATTTTATTATTTATTATATCAGTAATAGGTATTATTTTGGATAATGTAACACTAGAAGCATGTAACCAAAATCAGGGTGCAGAAGGGGATGGGCTCTAACACCATTATTCCTTAAGGTTATCTTGGAGCTATCAGTGAATTCAGTGTGGCAGAAATTAAAAATTCGAGTATGCATTGTAAAAGAAGAGAGAAGGTTTGTTTTTCTGATGATATGTTTGCATCTCCAGATACAGCTAGTTTAAAACAAACAGGCAAAAGGACACACCAAAAGTCTATAATTAATAAGACATTTTGATAAGCCAGCATCCTAAGGTAGAGACACCTCGCTGATGCTGTCGTAGTGTGATCACAGCTGAGCTCAGCAGGAGAACCATTCAGCTAAGCCCAGCCTAATTAATAAGTAATATTATATTATACAATTGCCAGTATCAGTGCATGTTACCCAGACTAACTATAAAGTATCTGAAAATGGAAATTCGAAAATTTTAAAAAAATTATTCACGATAGTTAACAGGACTTATAAGAAAACATAATGGTACATAATGATTTTGAAGCAAATAAATAAGCTGTGAGAGAAGTAGACAGATATAGATCTACTCAGAGTGGAAAAATTAATCTTAAGAGTATGTTATTTTTCCCAAAATTAATTGATAAGTTTAATGCAATTTCAATTAGAATCCCCCCATAGGGGCGCCTGGGTGGCTCAGTGGGTTAAGCCTCTGCCTCTGGCTCAGGTCATGATCTCAGGGTTCTGGAATCGAGTCCTGCATCGGGCTCTCTGCTCAGCAGGGAGCCTGCTTCCTCCCTCTCTCTCTGCCTGCCTCTTTGCCTACTTGTATTAAAAAAAAAAAAAAAAAAGAATCCCCCCCATAATGATTCTTTTTGGAATTGGACAAAACTATTTTAAAATCCCTATAAAAGGAGAAATGCTCTATTATAGTGAAGGAAATGATAAAAAAATAATAGTAAAAAGGACTTTCATTATGAGATATTTGAAATAACTATGAATCTCCTGTAAGGAAATCAATATCATATTAGCCTAAGAACAGATACTACATCAGCAGAATAGATAATTCAAGGTATTCTCTTGAATGTGAAGGTAACATGAAAATAGTGTTACATGGACTCAGAATAAAACAGATTATGTAATAATGGTACTGACACAACTCCATCTTCCTATGGAAAAAAATATAGTTCCCTATCACATTTTTTAAAAAATTTACTTATTTTTAAAAATTTTATTTATTTATTTGAAAGACAGAGAGAGAGCACAAACAGGGGAAGGGGCAGAGGGAGAGGAAGAAGCACACCCCCTTCTGAGCAGGGAGCCAATGTGGGACTCAATCCCAGGACCCTGAGATCATGACCTGAGCTGAAGGCAGATGCTTAAACAACTGAGCCACCCAGGTGTCCCCTCTCATCACATTAAAAAATTTAAATGTAAAATATAAAATAATAACAAAATATCTTTAGAAACAGAAAAAAAAAAGAAAAAAACCCTGAGACTCTACTTACACAATCTTGGGAAGGAGAATTCTTTGTAACCAAGTCAGAAATCCAGAAGCCCTAAAAAATAAGTAACTATAAAAAGATAAAGTGTCAAGACTATAGAGACAGATACAGTATTTCTATAGACAAATGGATTTTTCCTACATACAAATGAAATTCAAATTTGGAGGAAAATATAACAAAAGCAAACTTGGAAAAATATCTCCAATGATAAAAAATTTGAAATACTGACATGCTGAGCAGTATTCTAATCTCTTTATATGTATTAAATCATTTATTCCTCATAGAAACCCTTTTAAGAAGTTGTTAATCTTAAACCCACTTACAGTATCTCTCTAGCTCTCTCTCTCTTGCTCTCTCTCTCTCTTTTTTAAAGATTTTATTTATTTATTTGACAGAGAGAGACAGCCAGAGAGGGAACACAAGCAGGAGGAGTAGGAGAGGGAGAAGCAAGCTTCCCACAGAGCAGGGAGCCTGATGCAGGGCTTGATCCTAGGACACGGGATCATGACCAGAGCGGAAGGCAGATGCTTAACAACCGAGCCACCCAGTATTTCTTTTCTAATCATAAAACTTCAGTGACTGTGATGACTCTCTATAGCTCCGCAATGAAGCACAAAGTTACTCTGAAATCCAAAGCCCTTTCCAATGATCCCATTTTCCTGGGTGGTCTTATCTCCTGCTGTTCTCTTCCATGAACTTACTCTGGGTTTTCCTTTCTTTATACCCTGACTTTGGTAATAAATTCTGTTTGGGATCCTTTCTTTACTCAACTCAAGTAAGACTTGAAATGTGATGATTTTCTCAAGATCTATTTTTTTCGTATTATCTTTTCTCATCTCAGATAAGGTATAAACTCACCTATATTCAACTTCCTTATGGATCTTGCTCTGTGTGTGCAGGGAATTCCTTAGTGTAGAATAAACGCTTTGATAAAAGAGAACATGTGTTATTTATCTATGAAGTGTGTAGGAAGAATAATTACTTGAGCTATAGCTATTCAACCCAATAAATTAAGGAAGAAAAAGGAAGGTTTTTGCTAGGTATACCAGGATTTTCTATTCAGAAACTTTCAGTGGCCTCTCAGAGCCTATACTCTAAACTTTCTAGCAAGGAATATGAAGTCTGGCACAATTTGCTATTCTAATCTTTCATAGCTTGAATTCTTTCCTGTTTAATTATTTATATTCCTTTAAACACATGTGTATTTGTGGCTCTGTCTCTTCCAGTATTCCATTAATTCTTAGAAGGAAGAAATTGTGTCTTATACATTTCAATATTTTTATGACTGAACAGTGAAGGGACATAGTAGATACTCAAAAATATTTATTGAATGACTAAATGCTGTCCCACCAATCTATAATACCTTCCCACCTGCTTTTCCATTACCACAATTCAGTGAGTTCCTCAAAGCTAAGTTCAAATACTGTGACTATGCTCATCTGTGAAGTGTTCTCTGGCCACTCGACCTGGAAGGAATCCCACAGTTCTTTCAACTAAAAATCCATTACATGTGCCACTTTAATTTGAAGACTTTTAAACCAACCTCACTTGACATCTTCCTTTCATATGATTTAGATACATCTTCCAGATAGTAACAAACATCTTGAAAATCAAGCCACCACCTCTATCTCTTCATTTTTCATGTCTGACCAGTGATAACACTTTGCCCAAGTTCAACTTCCCTCCTATTCCAGTGATTGAACTGAGACGCCATCATTTCCAGAATCACACGGCACATTCTTTTTCCTATGATTTCTTGTGACAGCTTATTTTTTCTTATTTTTTCATCATTTACATACAGGCATCATTTCTCTATAAAACTGAAAGGTCCAAGAAGCCAGGAGAGCCTGGGATGAATCTGCCTTTTATTCCTTCAATAACTGATGTAGTGGGGGGGGGGTGCTTGGGTGGCTCAGTGGGTTAAAGCCTCTGCCTTCAGCTCAGGTCATGATTCCAGGGTCCTGGGATCGAGCCCCGCATTGGGCTCTCTGCTCAGTGGGGAGCCTGCTTCCTTCTCTCTCTCTCTGCCTGCCTCTCTGCCTACTTGTGATCTCTGTCTGTCAAATAAATAAATAAAATCTTTAAAAAAATAACTGATGTAGTGGGTAAGAAAAGCACTATAGAATCACTTTTTTTAGTAAATAATTATCACTTAGTGGACACTTGCTGACAAAAGGTAACAGTTTATCCTTCTAGTTATTTTTTTTTACAGTTGCCCTTTTTCATTTGAATTTTTTCCAGTCAATTACTTATATTCTCTCAAATACATGTTTTTCTAAGCTTCTTTCTATTTATGGTTTAAATGATTGCCTGGTATAATATTTATTAGTGTTCTCTTATGATTATACACACTAAGACATCAATAATCACATATGTACATTTTCAAATTCTATTTTAATTCCTGTACTAAAAGGTTCCATCATGTTCAAGATCGTGACTTTAAAACTCACAGCTTTTTGGTCTTTTAGTCTTAAAGGGCATGAGCTTGGCCATATTCAAACTTTTTATATAGCAATTAGATAGATAGAATCTCAAGATACATAAATGAGCTATTCTATATTTTGTCTTACATAATTTAAAAAATAATGGTAATGATAATTATATAAGGCAAATATTTAAAAATATGTTACCAATATATCTTAAGAATCTTAGGAACCAGGAGACTATTGTTCCATTTTTCATACCTGTTTGTGTGGGTTTTGTAGTCATTAAATGTGTTAGGTTTGTATCTCTGTCTGTGAACGGAGATGAAAACAGGGGTGCTGCCTTTGCTCTTGGGCTGCTGTGACACTCTGTGACTGTGCTTTGTAAATGGAAAATGATTTGAAAATACCAAAATTGTGTAATAGACAAGACTAGCTGTTTTCAACAAGCTGTTTTCTATGAAATAAGCTTTTCTAAGATGCTAGAGAGTATTTTTTTAATAAAATAAAAATAACTTGATCATCGATGTTTGATAAATGCTATGTTTTACATTGCATCTCTGGAAGTTCACAATCCATTGGATCTATTACAGAGTGCAAACTTATTTATTAAAAAGAGTTGCTTGGGTGCCTGGGTGGCTCAGTGGGTTAAGCTTCTGCCTTTGGCTCAGGTCATGATCTCAGGGTCTGGGATCAAGTCCCGCATCGGGCTCTCTGCTCATCGGGGAGCCTGCTTCCTCCTCTCTCTCTCTCTCTGCCTATCTGTGATATCTCTCTGTCAAATAAATAAATAAAAATCTTAAAAAAAATAAAAAATAAAAATAAAAAGAGTTGCTTAACTTTTTGTAACATTGTCTTTACCCAATGTATTTGACCAAGGGATTTTTATTTTATTTTTTTTAGTAACATCTGTGACTACCTGGAAGAATTAACATTTGTCTACAACCAGTTTAAGCAGGTTTGGACTGAACACTAAAAGCTTAAACTTTCCTTCAAAACAAAACAAAATGAAGTGAAAAACTAGCAAGCATGTATAGTCTAATAGAACATTTAAAAATGTAAATTAGCAACAACTGTATAAATCACCATCAGGGAGTTAGTTTTATAAATTGGGAATTGGGGAAATATCCTAACTCTTTTTGGCCCCAGTGGTGCTCTAATCTATGCTGGAGCAGTAATTTCCTCAATGACCCCCTTGTGGCCAGAAGGAGTTAATGCTCTGTTCAACATACTTAATTCACTCCCAGGATGTAATTTACACACTGCAGTAATCTGGATGAATATGTAGCTTTTCCTGACTTTTCTTAAATCTATAAAGCTTCGAATGATTCACAAAGGACAAATGATCAAGCTGTACAGACTAACAACTAAAAATTTAGTGCAGACTTTTAAAATATTTTTTTTAGGGTAAACAGTAATATGGCTTTGTAAAACATGCCTACAGATATCCTGTCTCACATGATTTAAATAAGATTTTGGAATTATTTGAGAAAATATCCCATTGTTCTGATATCTCGTGTTTGTACCTGGGAAAAAACATAAAACTTTGGGGTGCCATCTTTATGATAGTTGTATTTCCGGGTTAGACTGGCTTCTCTCAAGTCACACATGGGAAGGGCGTTAGAAGCCCATTTGCTTCCATGAAGTTGGATAGATTGAAGGAATGCATCCCATTCTGTACCTATAGTTGTAAGAAAGAGAGAAACATGGGAGAAAATTATATTTATGTGGAAAAATGATACAATAAAACTTTTTGTTTTATTTTATCCCTAGACTATACCAAAATATAAACTTCAAGTATTTACTGCTTTTGGTTCTTTTGGATAGTTTGATTTTTGTTTAGGTCACATTCAGGAATAGTATTCTTAAAGTAGTTCTGCACTTTTTCTCTGCCCTAACTCCGCAAGGCATACTGTAGAATCCTTACAATAAAAGTTGTTCATGGGGTGCCTGGGTGGCTCAGTGGGTTAAAGCCTCCGCCTTCGGTTCAGGTCATGATCCTGGGGCCCTGGGATCGAGCCCCACATCAGGGTCTCTGCTCAGCGGGGAGCCTGCTTCCTCCTCTCGCTCTGCCTGCCTCTTCTGCCTACTTGTGATCTCTGTCTGTCAAATAAATAAAATCTTAAAAAAAAAAAAAGTTGTCTGTTGGTGCAGGGATTTCAAACACAGAGTTCGTTGGTGCAGGGATTTCAAACACAGAGTTGAAAAAAACCCCACGTGTAATTCTAATTTGCCTACCAGAAGTTTGGGGCCCTCTTTATACCACTTTATCCATTGCCACTGTGGAAAATCAGTGCTTTAAAGATGAGTGTCTCCCTGTGAGTACTGTGCTCTGTAAATGTTTATTGAATGCCTAAATGAGGATTTATTTAAAAACTTATTGCACAACACCATTTTTGGGTTAGCTCTCAAAAGAAACAAATAAACAAATAAGGGCAAAATACATTCAATGTCTCCTACTTGATCAAGTTGGGTCTCCTTAGAATGATCAGAAAATGTTTTTCTTAATTTGGATGTTTATTATTCCTGCCATGTGATAGAGGAGAGAGGAAGGGAAGTGTGGCACTAAATGGAATTATCTGAATATGAACTTGTGTGTTCTCGCAGGGTTACTGGACAATGAGCTGCCTAGGACTGAGGCTATCCCTTCTCTCCAACAGGGTGGCCAAATCCAAGCAACTGTTTCCTACAGGAGGACCAGCTTCCTCTGTCAGTACCCTTCACCCAGCAGAAGGTGACTGGTAATGCCAAGGAATGCAAACTTTCCAGAAACAGAGCAGCTGGCAACTCTTGGGAATAGCTTGCCTGAAGCCAAGTATCCTGCCTCTTCCCTCACTGACATAACTACCTTCTTTAGAACCCACAACTTGCATCAGAAGCCCTACTCAGAACCCGTACTTCATCCCTCAGAAGTTATAACGGTGGCAAGCCTTTCTCTCAGAGACGATAGGGAGACTGAGGGGTCATGCATATTTTTGTCCTGGCTGTGACTTTCTAAATCTTCTTTTTTGCTTAAGGAAACCCATTCCCACCTCTATATTGCGACATTGTGAAGAAATCCAAAAAAAGACTTCCATCTGCGACAAAGCAAAATTGAAACTATACATCAAAATCTACCTGAAATTCCTATGTGGAATAAAAGCATAATCAAGAGAAAACTCTGAAGGCAAAAACAAAACAAAACAAAACACCACAGGTTGAATAAACAAAACTCAGAAATCAGGGCTACAACTAGAGTCAAAATTCTGTAGACACAATTGAAGAGGCTAGCTTCAATAAAAAATGAGATACAGTTTGTTGGCCTAAATACTCACAGACAGATTAGGCAGAATTGGTAACAAGAGGATTTAGGCAATGTTAGGAGGATGTCCTTTACCAGGAAGATATGAAATTTAAGATCAGACATGGCAATAGAAATCTTCTTGAGATAAACCATGGACAAGTTTTGCCTGCTACTTCCTCAATCCCAGTACCAGAAATACATCTTTTTCTGAACCAGCCTAACACAACCACGTAAGCTAACAACAGACTCATATGGCAAATGGTTTCTTCTTGTTCTTCCTTTTTTTTCTTTTCCCCAGTAGTGGAGTATACAGAGAACTTGCCCCACCAACAGCCTATCTTCCCAGTCTGGGAGACTGGGTCCCCATGTTGGGTATTAATGTTTCTCCCTAGAGCTTGGATATACCTATTAAGGGAGACATTCTTCTGTGGTAACTCCTTTTGAACTAACATGACTGGGCCCCAAACCAACTTGGAGTATTTTTTTTTTAAGAGAAAAATAGGAAGTCAAGCTGGGTCTGAGAACCCCATCGAGATAAGTAGGAGGAATATTACCTGTGACCAGGATCTAATCTTCTTATCACTTTCCTTTTCTTTCATCATCAAAATACCATCATAAAAAACTATAGTTTGCTTTTCACTGTCTAATTTCTCCCAAGGGCATTATGTTAGAAAAAGCTCCTTACTATTTTTTAAAAGATTTTATTTATTTATTTGACAGACAGAGATCACAAGTAGGCAGAGAGGCAGGCAGAGACAGAGAGAGGGGGAAGCAGGCTCCCTACTGAGCAGAGAGCCCAATGCCCCAGGATCCTGGGATCATGACCTGAGCCCAAGGCAGAGGCTTTAACCCACTGAGCCACCCAGATGCCCCAGCTCCTAACTTTTTATGGAATCAACTGCTTTTATATTTTTTTAATTACAGGAATATTTAGCAACATCTGAGAATAAAATTTACTGTTTGACAAATGCCAACAAATGCTACTGTTGGCTCTGTTATCTGAAACACTGAAGAACAATAATATAATAGGGAAGGGGTGTGGAGGGATGGGGTAACTGAGTGAGGGACATGATGGAGGTCACATGATGAAATGAGCACTGGGTGTTTTTTAAGACTGATGGATCATTCACCTCTACTTCTGAAACTAATACTATGTGTTAGTTAATTGAATTTAAATTTAAAATTAAAAAAATAATAGCAACAGGATTAAAGATTTCTCTCTCTCCTCCTTTCTGGGCATAAGGAGGAATTATTTGGAGTCAGTGGGAACCTAATCATATCTGATGTCACCCCATCACAGAGGGCAAAGTCAGAGACATGCATACCAGGAGATGCATTCCACCTGAGGGTTGGGGAAATGTTGCCACCAACCCATTCACCTTCCTTCTTGTGTCTATATTTAACTCACTTCTGAGGGGGTTGACTTTGCAAGATATGAAAAGGGACTGAGGTAATAGAAATTCTTCCCCATGTAAGTGAGGGAGACTTTTCTAAAGAAAGGAATAGGAAATATTAGACAAGGGGATTAAAAAAAAGAAAAGGAGAAAAAGCAAACAAAAAGCCGAAGCAGACCCATTAATACAGATAACTAGTGTGCTTGCCAGAGGGGATAGGAATGAGGGTGCCAAATGGGTGAAGAGGAGAGTGAGGTAGAGGCTTTAGTTCAGAATGAATAAGTCAGGGAAAGAAAATGTACAGCATAGGAAATAGAGTCAATGATATTGTAATAGTGCGTGTTGATACATGGTAGCTACACTTGTAACATAACATTTAGACTTGTCCAATCACTGTGCTGTGCACCTGAAGCTAATGTAACATATGTGTCAACTATACTTACATAAAATGCTTATAAAATTAAAAATAAATAAAAAAAACAAAAGAGGGGACTGAGTGGATAAGAAGAATGTTGGCTATGAAGACTGTCCCTCTAAATGCCCATGCCCAATGCCTACTAATATGTTTTCTTGGATTTCAGGGATTAGAAAGCTGATGAAAGAAAAAATCTATTTTTGAGATGTCCTCATTGCTAAGGTCTTAGAAGTAATTTAATCTCTGTCAACCTTATGAACTGAGTTCTGTGGAGTACAGAAAAGACATGAGACCTCTATTAAGCTAGAGAGACATGATCATCGTTGTAGCCACTTGATGTTTTGGTCGACCATTGCCTGCTTTGGTTGTTTCCTGATCACAGCACAGGTGGTATTGCTCTGGAACTAGTACCTGTGGTAGAAGTTCTGTGACTGTGCACTCGCTGATCAGTGGAAGAAATGGCGTCTCTCTTGGTGGTCTAGCATCACGAACAACCTTGGGAGAGAGCAACATGTGGACTCTGGAACCAAGAGTAGGCATGCTTAATGTCCAATATCATAAAGCTGTCCTGTTGTGAGAGGCCCACATTGTAAGAAACTGAGGAGGACCACCAGTCAACAGCCAAGAGTAAACCAGGTCTTCCTACCCAGGAAATTACACAGACTCGTATTCTGTCAACCATAAGTGAATGAGCTTAAAGTTGTTCATTCCCAAGTTGAGCCTTGAGATGAAAGCAATCCCAGGCAAAACCTTGATGGTAGCCTTGTGGGCGGTCCTGAGGTAGAGGACACCACTAAGCTGTGCATGGATTCCTGAACTTCAGATGTCCCAGAGTAGTCAATGTTGCTTCTCTAAGCTTCCAAATCAAGGGATGATTTATTCTACAGAAATAGATAAATAAAACACTCTCTACCTGAGCTTCAGGTCCTGGGAGATAGACGGCAACCAAAAGATAGAAGAATCCTGGATCTCTGAGTTATTGTGTAGAGATAAGCTGTCTGACCAGCAATACTTATTTCGTATTTATTATGACTAAGAATTTAATTGCTTAAGTCAATGGCATTTTGGAATGGATAAACAGAGCAGCTGGATATTATTTGCCTTAACAATATAGTCTGCTTTCTTTTTGTTGTTTTGTTATCTTCTTGGTATATTCCTGACCCAATAGTGTGCAATTTCCCCCCCCACTTTCTCAAAATGATTAATTTGAATCTTTTCAATTTTTTTCTTCTCCATTAACTTGAAAGTTACACGTTCTATTTGTTTTTGTTGTTGTTGTTGTTTACTTGTTTGTTTGTTTTGTTTTTTCTGGTCCTTACCCTTAAGCTTTTAATGTATGGATGTAATGGGTCATTGAATAAGTGAGATTCATAAGTTGTAATCAGAAGGCAACTTTATATTTGTCTCCTGTTACTCATTAAAAATGGATTCACTGAGGCAAGTTCACCCCTGTCTCCAGGTAAAGATGCAGGTAATCCATGACTTCTCTGATAATTCTTAGGTAATATGATGCCTAACAGTTACTTTGAATTAGAACAAAAGAAGCAAAAATAATTAAGTAAGAAGGGAGGATTGGCATGTGTTCTAATCCACTCAGAAATGGGGAGCCACAAAAAACCACAGTCTTGATTTACAAATTAGAATGTCCAGTGTCATGTATTAATGGCCATAATAGTCATCGTTTAAAGAGAAGATTCCTCCCGTTCCCCTCTGAGATGGGTTGCCCTCCGCTGGAAAAAGAATGTGTACTCACCATCTCTTCAGGAGGCTTTGCCCATCCCTTTGTTCCTTTCTTCTTGACAAATTTCTGATCCATCTCATGTCAAAGCAAGCAGAGGGAAGATTGAAAAGAAAGAAGAAAAGTTCTTATTTGACTGTCATGCTTACAATTTTGATATGCACACTTTACCAACAAAATATTAACCAGTATTTTTATCTTCCACCTGAGGACAATTGCAACTTTAGAATGTTGTAGCTCTCATGCATGTTATTGTCTAATGTTTCAGTTTATTTCTATTTGTAACCTTACCAAATTGGTTGTTGTCATCATTATTTTATATAGGTAAGCTTTATTTATGGAGGTTTACTCACATGTTTCCCATTTGTTTTGTTTTGTATTATTATTTGCGTTTTATCACATTTTGGAAGGCTTCCTTGTGTCCCTTTCCAAGAATACTCCCTGTTCTTTCTTCTAAATTCTAATATGAAAGATCACTTTTGCCTATTCCTCCCCAACTCTTGAAAGATATTTCCTTTGGCTATGGACTTTTAGCCAATGGACTATTTTCTCTCCACCTCTTGAAGACCTAGTAGAGACTGTAATCTGTGCCTATCCAGTATCCATTTTTGCATTATTTTTTCTGAGAGAATACTCATGCCAAATGCCAGCTAAATATCCCCACCCCCAGGGGCACCTGGTGGCCCGGTCAGTTGAGTGACTGACTCTTGGTTTTGGTTCTAGGTTGTGATCTCAGGGTCCTGAGATTGAGCCTCTGGTCAAACCCCAAGTCAAGGTCCACTTGTCACTCTTCCCCGCTCAACAAGGAATCTACTTGAGATTCTCTCCCTCTCCCTATGCCCCTTATACCACTCACATTCTCTCTCTCTCTTTCTCTCTCAAATACATAGATTAGTCTTTTTTTTTTTAAAGATTTTATTTATTTATTTGACAGAGAGATCACAAGTAGGCAGAGAGGTGGGCAGAGAAAGAGAGAAGGAGAAGCAGGCTCCCCGCTGAGCAGAGAGCCCGATGCGGAACTCAATCCCAGGACCCTGGGATCATGACCTGAGCCGAAGGCAGAGGCTTCAACCCACTGAGCCACCCAGGCACCCCTAGATTAGTCTTTTAAAATAAATAAATAAATATCTCCAATCCCAGATTTCATTGCTGCAAGTGGTGGTGATATTAACACGCTTCTTGCTAACCCCATATAAGTGAAACTCTGCTGGCCATTTCTGCCAAAGGTTTTATTTTCATGACAAAAAAAGACGGTCATTGCTGATAAAATTCCTCCTTTATTCTTCCTGCCTTGGATGCGTATGTGACTTCAGTAGCAATAGCAGCCATCTTGTGACTTTGAAATCACAAGTATGAGGACCAATAGAATTTGAGAAGCCAACTCTGACATCATTGAGCCCCCTAAACATTGCCGGCTACCACTCATCTGATTTTATATTAAAAAATCTTATATTTTACACAGTGTTATAGAAGACATGTTATCAATGTATTCTTTGCCCTTTGGCACTGGCTTTTCTCTCTCTGCTCTTTGCTGCCTGGCATGTTTCTTGTCATTCATTTTGGAAGTCAAGTCCCACTTCAAAATTTCCTCCCTTTGTAAAAATTTGCTTGACTCCCTGAGGCACATAATTCCTTTTTTTCCTCTGCATTCTAGCAACAGCTTATCCATGTTTGCATGAACACTTACCACACCTTTTGTAACTCATTCTTTGAGTCTGCCACTCTCAACAGATGGCTTGCTCTTCAAGAATAGTTGTCATACTTTCTTTATATTTTAACACAAAATAAGTGCTTAATAATCACTTATTTAGTGAATTAATCTGTGTCTGGTGGGCCTGGCTGCAATGTCTAAGAATAAATAGTATTATTCACATTTTTTCCCTCTGCTTTCTTTTTCTGAGTATGATTTGTTTAATGGCCCTTACTGACAAATGAACACAGAGCTCCTATAGTTACTTTGCAGTACAAATAATTCCTCCAGAAATCTCCCCAGGGATCACTGGAAAAGTTGTTGCGTATGCTCTTAATGAGCTTTCTGTTCCTGGAATACTACATAGAATGTTATGTTAATAACACTTGGGTTTAATTCCATTCTCTCCTCAAAATGCTGAGAGTGTAGATACAAAGTTTCCTATAAGAGAAGAAAAACTATTTTAACATCTGTTAGGCTCAAAGAATGATCCTCATTATTCAATACAGAATTGGAGAATAAAAACCAAGATAATGTTAAAGATGTTTTAGGAGCAAAGTGATTTTACCATTTCAATATGATTTTACTCTTTTACCGTTGAGGTTAACCAGGCTGCAGAATATTTTTTCTTTTCATTCTTTTTATGGATTTCAATGAGCTTGACTTCACTTTCTTTTCTAGGACATTGCTTACGGTTTAAGAACGTCTTCATTTTTATAAACAAGTGAGCCAGAGACCTTACTATGAAAACATAAAGGTCTCTTACTTGTAAGGGAGTCATAACCAAAGGAGGAAAGTAAGACAGATGAAGAAGCGATCCAGTTAGACTAAAATAATTTAAACCCTGGCAGAGTAAAACTGTATTTGGAAAATGATACCTTGATACTACCAGACTGGAGTAAATTAAACCTATCATGATTTCAGACTGGACATAAAATATTTCCGTCTTTTTGAGAGAAATGTTTGAGAGATTGCTAAGTTCTCCTTGAGTTGTCATTCTGACATAGTATATATTTAAACTACAAATCCTCTAACAACACATGATATGTTTGATTTACTAGTTGTTCGTATTTGTTGCTTTTTATCTTCTTTTTTTAATTTTTAATTTTTTCATTTTTTTATTTGTCAGAGAGAGAGCGCAGGAGCGAGCACAGGCAGACAGAGTGGCAGGCAGAGGCAGAGGGAGAAGCAGGCTCACTGCTGAGCAAGGAGCCCGATGTGGGACTCAATCCCAGGACGCTGGGATCATGACCTGAGCCAAAGGCAGCCGCTTAACCAACTGAGCCACCCAGGCGTCCCTGCTTTTTATCTTCTACCACAAAAATTATTTCCCTTTTTCTGTACAAATATCTCCCCCAATACCTCATTTCTTCCTTACCTATTCCAAGTGCTCTTTGTTTACATGCTTCAACTAAGGAGAAAGAAAAGAACCTTCTAGTGTCTATTTAGTTTTCATTGAAGTAGAAAATTCTACATAAGGTGTTGCAAACTGAAATCCCTCCAGGAGATTTGCAGGTGACAGAAGTGAGAAAGAGGCCCAACCAAGTATAGACCCTTAAGAAGTGGATTTGTGGGGACTGTTGAGTCCAAAGAACATGCTTCACCTAAAGCAGGTAGCTGCTAAATAACTCGTGCTAATTTTTAGTGGATTATGTGGGGTTTTTTCCAAATAGGTTATACATTCAGATATTTCTCCGGAATCTCCAATTTTAAAGCATGTTGCCCTATCTAGACTTCAGACATCAATAACTATTAACATCAAAAAGAGAAATGATGGAAGAATATATCACTGCCAATGGAGCAGTCCAGTGAAAAATAAAAGTAAATTAATAAATAAACCGAAGGTGAACACAATGTAACTTCCAGACCCAACTCCCAATTTACAAGGATACAGAGAACACAGGACCTCATTAAATTACACCACGGGGATGCAATCAGCACCATCCAGCCTGTAGAAAACTACAGAAACAACAACACAGTGTCTTCAACAAATAATTGCAAGGAAAGAAAAAAAAAAGATGAAGTGGGAATGTAGAGACTAAAAGAGATTTCAGGTATGAATTAGTCAATTGCAACGTATGAACTTACCTAGATCTTGATTTTTAAAAATTGTAACATTATGGGATTAATGACCAGATATATGATATCAAGGAATTATTGTTTTTTAGAAATATGATAAGGTTAATGTAGCTATGTTTAAAAAATCATCCCTATACTAAGCAATACATATAAACATATTAATGGATGGAATTTTAGGAACATATTTACATTTAGAAAAACAAAGTAATGGGCAAACAAGCCATGTGTCTACAAGCCATGTTTGCCCATTACTGGGCAAACAGTTTGGCTGGTGTGCTGCCAGCTTGCAACTCCTGGTCTGTAGGAATATAGAGACTAACTTGCAGCTCTTATTTCTCCTCACCAGCAAAAGCTAGAACACATTAATTACCCTTGAGAGATATAAACATATATAGACCACACTTTTCACTTGGAGATAGGAGGCATATAAATTAAACCTTAAAGAACCATACAATATCACCTCCCTCTCATGTACTGTTTTAGTATTATACTCTATAAATGTATCTCTAAATGCTGGACTGCTTGGTTATTTCCCCAGATTTTTTGTCTTGCAACCATTAGTAGAATGCTTCTGAGTAATACCCGGTTTCAGTTGATAAACAGCGGATGGGCCCCTTCTGCTTGTGATGGGTTTTTCTGAGCTGGCCACCCACAGGTCTGCCAGTGAGAGGACATGACATATTCAGAATCTTAATGCCATTACACAACACAGAGCAACATGAGACTATGGGAGAAATGATCATACCCTCCTCCAGGGTTCCTGGGAGGAAAAGATACCATTAGTGCATTAGAATCACAGAAATCTGTCTAATTTCCTAACTCTTCTTTGTGGGAATTAAACATGAGGGATTCCAGAGATGCCACAGCTGCACACCTGTCTGAGCCCCCATCTGCAAAGAGCGGCTGTCCATATACAGCAGCTGGAGCATACATAGTGCTCACGAAAGGCTGGTTCCTTGCCCCTCCACTCTGCCCAGTGTTTCATGATGGCTTTCTAATGGGTACACTGAATTATCCAACACAGGGCTTCTCAGTCTGATGTTGGGGGGATTAAGTGTGGGAGGAGAAGATACATACAGAATTCACCCTGGTGGAGTGAGTTTTCAGTAATTACACCCTCTCTGTAGCTGAATCAGAATCCTGAGATGTGGTATGGATACATGAAATGATAATTTTAAAAAACCTTCCCAACTGATCCTAACATGTCATCTTTCTGGTGATGACTCTAGTTTTGGCCCGTGGCAACCCCTCTCCCCCGTATCCCCTGTGGATAACCATCACTCTAACAAAATAGATTACAGAATTAGAGAATTTGAAAGGATTTTGTTCTTCTGGTCTAACCCATCATCTATGTTTGGAAATCTGGCATTCTGTAGATTTCATAAGCATATAAAATTTAAAAGTAAATTTTAAAATCACAAGAAACATATTCTTTCAGTCTCTGTTAAACAACACTTCTATTTTATACCCATAAATCGGACTTTTAAAAAAAGAATTATCTTTATGCTTGACCAAAGTTTGTTGGCACAAGGCCCACTGGGCTACATAATCATTTTGAGAGAGAGATGCACCCCCGCTAGGGTTGAGAAATGAGTAGGGCCCAGATTATTTGTTTTTTGCTATGAAAATACATTTTTTTTAGGGCCTAGCACAGTTTATTTATTGTACAAAGGCTTTTTAAAAATGAGAATACTAAGCTAAGGGGATTACTCTTGAAACACTAGTGACTTCTATTGTGCTCTTTATTAAAAGAAAAACCTACCTACAAATAAAAATTCCTTTGGAGATCACGGATCTATAAAAAATACAAATCTCAGTTTAAACTGCAGATTCTAGAGGGATGCAATTTCTTAATTTTTCTCTAACTCATCTCAGTTTCTATCATATGTACCAGTACCCCTTGTGTGAAGTGGCGGTGTGGGGTCTCCACTCCTTCTCTCCAGAGTTCCAAGGTCTGAGAGACTCTGTCATCCCAGGCTTTGGCTATGAGAGGACTTGACCCTGGTTGTGTGTACATGTGGCAGCCACTCTCATGACAGCCGTCACATCTGTCTCCTGCTTGTACACAGTCACCTCTCATTCATGTCAGAGACCCTTGTTGTCCTCTACTCAGCAAGGGGTTTATCTGTTACTTCTGCACCATGCTGAGTAACATAATTGTCTGTGCAGCGAGCTGAAGGCCTCTTCCAATCCCTCATCACCCTCCATGTGGGGGACAGCTCCACTGTTTCCAAGCCATGCTGAGCCATGTGAACTTCTGTGACTGTCTCGGGTTCATCTGACTAAATATACTCCACAGACCTTGGCCTTGGCAACTTTCTTCAATAGGACTCTACGAAGGAAGCTGGGCAAGGCTTCCTCTTCTGAGTGTACTAGAAAAGTAGCTTTCCTCCATTATAGAGCTTGGTCTAGTATGAGTTTCTCCTCTCCTTTTTTTTTTTTTAAGAATTTATTTATTTATTTGACAGAGATCACAAGTAGGCAGACAGGCAGGCAGAGAGAGAGGAGGGGAAGCAGGCTCCCCGCTGAGCAGAGAGCCCGATTCAGGACTTGATCCCAGGACTCTGGGACCGTGACCTGAGCCGAAGGCAATTGCTTAACCCACTGAGCCACCCAGGTGCCCCGAGTTTCTCCTCTTTTCTCTTTTCTTTCTTCTCTTCCTCCTCCTTCATCTTTTTTTTTTTGAAAGTCAGCTTTATTGTGACATAGTTTATGTGCAATAAAATGCACTATAAATAATCAGTTGAATGAGTTTTGATGATTGTACCCATATAATCATCACGACAATCAAGGTATAGAACATTTTTATCACCCTTCCTCATGCCCTTTTTTTCTTTTTTAAAGATTTTAATTTATTTGAGAGAGAGAGAGAGAGGGAGAGACATCACAGAAGGGAGGGGCAGAGGGAGAAGAAGAGAGTGCCTTAAGCAGCAGACTCTGCTCATTGCGGAGCCCAGAGTAGGACTGGATCTCAGGACCCTGAGATCACAACCATAACTGAAAGCAAGAGTCAGGAGCTTAGCTGAAGGTGCCACCCAGGCCCTCCTGGCCATCCCCCACACTCCTGCTTTTTGTAATCAACATTTCCAATCCCAGAACCAGTAAACCACAGATATGCTTTTCATTACTACCGACTATTTTCACATACTCAAGAATTTAATATAAATGGAATCATGCAATATGTAAATCTAATATGTAATCTTTTGTCTTTGCCTTCTTTCACCCTCATAAAGATTTTTAAACACTGTCTTGTTCCTTTTCATGGCTGGTGGTATATCATTGCTTATCTGTCTACCCGATAATGGACATCTGTGTTGTTTTCAGTTCAGGGATGTTATTATTGATGCAGTCATGTACAAGTATTGTTTGGATATAGGTTTTAATATATCTTGGTTAAATACGTAGGTGTGGCTTTGCTGGGTTAAATGATAAGAGTTTGAATAACTTTATAGGAAAATGCCAAATTGTTTTTCAAAGCAGGTTTTATCATTTTACATTTCCATGAGCAATGTCTGAGAATTCTAGGCCTTCACATCCTGTCAACACTGTATTATAGTTGTTCTTTTTTTTTTTCTATTTTAGCTATTCTAATGGATCTGTAACAGTTTATCATTTTGTTAATTTTCCTGATGAAAAATGATAAGGAAAATCCCTGCATAGGCTTATTGATCATATGTACATTTTTTTGGTAAAGTGTACAACTCTTTTACCAATTTTATAAGTGGATATTTGTCTTCTTATTGAGTTATGAGTTCTTTATATATTGTAGATACAGGTATGAAATATATGTGAGATATACGTATTCCAAGTATTCAGATACATGTATTTCAAATAGTTCTTCCAATTTATATGTTGCCTTTCTATTTCATTAATGGTGTCTTTCAAAGAGTTAAAGTTTTTAATTTTCTTAAGGTTAAATTTATTTTTTTCTCTTATGGTTTGTGTTTTATCTAAGAAATAATTACTTACTACAAAGTTGTAAAGATTTTCTTTCCTTTCTAGAATTTATATATTGTTTGTTTTTACAATATATCCTACCTATGACTATTTTGACTTCATGTTGAGGCATATTATGAAGGTTAAGGCCAAGGTTCATAGTTTTTTCATAGGAAAATCATTTATCGAAAAGATACATTTCCTATTGAATTATCTTGGATCTTTCCAAGATATATTTTATTATTGCCCAAAGAGTATACCTTTTGATTTTTTAAAATTTATATTAAGCCTTGAAATATTTTTCCTTTTTTAAAGTCATTTGCATTTTCAACTAAATTTTAAAATCCATTTGTACATTACAGATCACTGTGATATTAACTGGGATTGCACTGAATCTATAAATATATTTGGGGAGAACTGACATCTTAACAATGTGGAGTCTTCCCATTAAATTGGTGTATTTCTATTTATCTACCTTCTTTCTCTCATCAGTATTTTACAGTTCTCTGGGCATAGATCTTAACCATATATTGTGAAATTTATCTCCAAATATTTCATGTTTCAAATTGATATAGCTTTCCTGCCAATATAGTCTATGGTGTATTCCGTGAAAAACAGTGAAGTGTTCCTTGCAAGTATGTAAGCTGTGAACTACATTACTGTATTTCTTTTCTGGAGAGCCACATTATCCATTAGAGCATTAAATGCTCTGAGAAGGCTTATAATAAAGGCTTCTCTTTAATTTTGGTTAACTGCGTGTTTCCCAAAGAAATTTGACTGTGGCAGCTTTCTGCTTAATTCTGATTACTGTCTTGCTGAATTAGCGTTCTGAGGAAGACATTTTTTAGGAAATGGTGAGATGTCAAGATGATGGTTAGGTCTACCCTGGCTTGACTCCTGTGGGTGGGAGGATTTAGATCACTTGGCAGTCTCAGCCTTGAGTGAGGAGACATGAGAACCCTGGGTTCTT
>ML111070.1:37671-57655 GCA_003697995.1 Taxidea taxus jeffersonii
CTCTCCTTGAGAGGCATGGGTCAATGACTTGACTGCCAGTAAAAACACATTCCAATGATTTCTATAACTGGAACTGTTAATGCCTGATAACACAAAGTTAAGAAGAGTCTCATAGAGGCATTAGAAACAAGCTAAAAGCCTTTCCTCCTGATCTTTTAATGCATAAAGGAAATGGAGCTTGGACACATGCTTTGAGCTAAACGAAAAATAGATGGAAATGCTTATCTGGTCAAAGTGAGGTCTTAACATCAAGATGTATATTAAATGAAATAAAAACAGTTTTTAAGGATTTGAAAAATATGCTAGAAGTGTCAGCATTTATAAACCCAAGGTGACAGTCAAAGATTTAAGTAGAAATCATTTTGACTTCTGCTTATAAGATGCTTCTCTGTGATATGACAAGGTTATTTTTGGCAAAAATCAATATAGGAAGATAAACAGATGAATCATTTTTCCAAAGCAATATATATGTATTTTTTTAAAGAGGGTTAACTTTACTACTCCACAGGCAGAACATCATTACCAGTAGGGAAGGCACATATTACAAGGAAAGCTCTCCTGGAAAGGGGTCTGGATTCAAGAGAAAAGAACAGCGAGATTGAGGGAATAGGAGTTATATAGCATGCAGTGCTACTATCTTATTTTGTACTCCGGAGTGATTATTACCGTATGTACTGCATACTCACTTTTTATGCAGATAGACCCTTTTATTTTTTTATTTTATTTATATATTTGACACAGAGTGAGCGAGCACAAGCAGGGGGAGCAACAGGTAGAAGGAGAGGGAGAAGCAGACTCCCACTGAGCAAGAAGCACAATGCTAGGCTCCATCCCAGGACTCTGGGATTGTGCTCTGACCCAAAGGCAGACCCTTAACTACTCAGCCACCCAGGCTCCCCCAGCTAGACCCTTTCATTTGACCCCTTGTTCGTGTGCCACAACTTCCTAAGGCTATATGCTCATTGTCTTCTTCACAAACAGAATTGAGTTTGGGGAGTAAACTATGTCCTTTTTTTTTTTTTGAATAATATTCTGTCATTCTCAGGCTATATCTATAAGGCTTTATCTCCTTTGTAATTCCATTAAAACTTAATTACCTAATAGTGTTGGGAGGAATGATAAATGTCTTCAACTACAGACATTTCCCCAGAGGGACACCACACATGATTTCATTTAAAAGTCATATCAACCTAGAAAGGGAGGCATTATGATATCACTTTTACATCTGAGTGTGTGACGATTGAGAAAGATGAAAGATTTTACCAAAGATAATATAGCTTGTTGGTGGTAGAAATAAGATTCGAATCTACCTCCGGCTATAAACCTGTGTTCTTGCTATTTGTTTCCCTAGGTGATGACTTTTTTTTTTTTTTCTGATGGAAGGAGGCAACTTTCATGGAAATGGAGGCTATAACACATGTAGTCATGACCTTGTTTTCTTTCTACTTCTGTGTAGCAACCATAATAAGCATACTGATGGAGACTTAGGGATGAGTCTAAGACAGCATTTCATCCAGGAAAAAATAGTTGCTAGGTATTTTCTGATGAGAAGCAGAGGCAAAGAGTAAAACAGAAGTTTAGCTTTCTTTAAAGCCTTTGGTAAAGAACAGATCTCATAATGCCTAAGGGGTTAACAAAGCTGTTCCTGTATTACTAATTTAAAACAGCTAAAAGGCATTCTAAGCAAGTTTCGTCTTCAAAGAAACTGTGGCATGGATTTACTTTCACATTTCTTTGCTTATATCTTTTTTTTTAAGATTTTATTTATTTATTTGATAGACAGAAATCACAAGTAGGCAGAGAGGCAGGCAGAAAGCAGTGGGGGAGGGGGAGGCAGGCTCCCTGCTGAGCGGAGAGCCCGATGCAGGGCTCGATCCCAGGACCCTGAGATCATGACCTGAGCCTAAGGCAGAGGCTTTAACCCACTGAGCCACACAGGTGCCCCTCTTTGCTTATATCTTAAAGGACACTTAAAGAGAGAAAAATATTTCCAGATTTTGTCACCATATATATTTTAAAGGGGAAATTTATCTTGTTTTTGTGGGTTTTTTTTTTTTTTTCAGTTTTGGAGAAACATATTTAGTTCTGTAAACAGCAAATGTAAAGTCTCATATAAAATGCATCCAGACCTATGGCTGAGATACATCAAATCTGTTCCCACAAAAATTTCTCCTTCATTCAGCTTCTGTACTAGGTGGCTCTTGCAATTTTTACATATGGAAAATCTCTTCCTATTTCATACACACATCTGTAATCCCAACTCTAAAGAAAGCAGTGTTGGAAGTTTTTTGAAAATACCTTCCAAGGAAGCTTTTGAATATAAAAATGAAATAGTTGTTTCGATATAGCTGGGAGTTAGCAATGTATCAGTTTATGACTTTAAGTCATTCAAGAGCCCCCTACAAGGCACAGTGACAAACTGGTAGACACCACTACACGCTCTGGGAGGGACTGTGTGACCCGGGGTAGAACCCAGCTCAGGAAAGTCTAGGTGTCACGAACACTGTGTAGGGACATCTTAACAGTGGTTAGAGATACAGGCACATAACTAGAAGGGAAATTCGACTGAGTCTAAGGGCAAATTTCTAATAAGTTTTCAGATATGAAATAAAAGCCCAGAAGGATTGTATTTATTTGACCTTAGGTCACAAAATGAGTTAGTGGTCCCATGTTATTTTACTCCTTTTTGTTGATGATTATCCAGCGTCTTTGAGAATGGAAGAGAAAAACTGGTTTCCCTTCACCAGGTGAGAAGCAGCAAAAAATCTTTACAGATGAATAAGTTTACTGAATGAAAATAAATTATTTTCATATCAATATGCACATTTTTTTAGACAGATAAAACTATGAACCAAGGAAAAGAAATGTCTAATAAAGAAAGTACTTCAGGGGTGCTGGGTGGCTCAGTTGGTTAGGCAGCTGCCTTCAGCTCAGGTTATGATCCTGGAGTCTTGGGATCAAGTCCCGCATTGGGCTCTGCTTCTTCCTCTGACCCTCTCCCCTCTCATGCTCTCTCTCTCTCTCTCACTCTCTCTCTCTTAAGTAAATAAATAAAATCTTAAAAAAAAAGAAGAAAGTAATTCAATAACCTAGCGCTATTATAAAATGACAGGCAATATAGAGGAAAGTTTTGGACCTGAGTACAAAAAAAGTCAACAATAAGCTGTGCTTCTCTATCATTGTCTTAATCAGCTTTCAGTATTAGGAACATAGCACCTCAGTTCTTCAGAATTTATTATTGTGAATTTCATAAAAAAAAAAAAACACCCAGAATAAGTTGGGGGCACCTGGGTGGCTCAATCGGTTAAGCATCCAACTCTTGGTTTCCATTCAGGTCATGAGCTCAGGGTCATGAGATGGAGCCCACCATTGGGCTCCCTGCTCAGCCAGAGTTTAAGACTCTCCTCTCTCTGTCTCTCTCTTCACTATTCCTCTGCTCCTCCCCTCTGCACTCTCTTCTCTCTCCCTAATGAAAAAAAAATCTTAAAAACAAGAACAAAAAACAGAGTAATTTAGTTATTTAAAGAACACAGAATCATCTTCTGGAAAAATGAGACTAAGGGAAAACTGAGAAGAGAAAACAAAGAGAGGCTGCAGGTAGGAATATGCCCTTACTTTTATCCATTGTTGAACACACCCATTTCTAATTATTGTTTCATTGAAGAAAAGATAATTCAACATAATTAGAAATAAACCCCCTGTTTTATAATAATAGCAAGATTATTAGACTAGCTTTTATTAATTCCTTCAAAGCACAAAGTTTTTAAAAAAACATCAATACAAATTTCAAAAACACCTAGTATAAGATTGAGACAACCATTGGCTTACATTTGCTTTTATCTCTTAATCATATTTACATATGTTAGACATATGCATTTGTTTATTTTCCCATTCCCCATTTATATAGAATATATGACATATTAATTACTTTGCTAGATACTAGAAAAACAAAACACAGAATGATCAAAGCAACTTGGGTGCTAATAGTAAAAGCAAAGAGGTTACCTAGCACTGACAAGAAAAGTGTGAGTATTATTAGTAATCTGTTATATAATACAACAGAGAGAGCTATGAGAGAGAGTACATGGGTGTCATCCAAATTGGACTTGATTTCATGGCACTTGAGCCGTTAATTATTTCGATGATGGTGAATATTGCCACATACCAGTCTGAGTATTACAATGCTGTGGTGTATGTGGGAAGTCCAAATTAACCAGCTTCTCATTAGTACACTAAGAACCACTTTTCCCCATCTTTTCCAACTAGGTTTGGCAGTTTTCAGAAGCTGGGTCATTCCTCTAAGCTTTCACTTGCCACTGGCATTGTTTTTAGTTACATACAATATTTCTAAGATTTACTAGGAACATTGCTTAGATATACGAATTAAAATAGTTAAATCTATCAAAGGGCACACAGTGAAGAGAATTGGCAGTAATCATTTAAGGTATACAGTGAAGCTAGACTTAACACTTTACAATGGCATTATATTAACAATGTCTCGGTCTAAAGTACATTCAAACCAACAAATGATGCAAACTTTATTTAAAATCTACAATTGTATAGCCCCAATTTGCTTCAATTCTTTCTAAAAATCTCCTTTTAATTATTCACAGACTTTAAGTAAACATTCCATGCTGTCTAAATTGTTAATTTCTTCATTAACATTTTCTGATTATCTTTACACCCTTTTTGCTAGAATATGGTAGGTATGGTTTGTCATTTTCAAGTGCTAAATTTCTTAGGTGTGACAATTGTTGGCCTTCTATTGTTTGGGTATTTATTTTCAAGATAATCCTCTGGCTACTTGGGAGACTACAGCAGCTGTAGGTAAAAGTGGTGTGATATATATATACAATGGAATACTATGCAGCCATCAAAAGAAATGAAATCTTACCATTTGCAACAACGTGGATGGAACTAGAGGGTATTATGCTTAGCAAAATAAGTCAATCGGAGAAAGACAACTATCATATGATCTCTCTGATATGAGGAAGTGGAGATGCAATGGGTGTGGGGGTTAAGGGGGTAGGAAAAGAATAAAGGAAATAAGATGGGATCGGGAGGGAGACAAACCAAAAGAGACTCTTAATGTCATAAAACAAACTGAGGGGGGGAGGGGGGAGGGGTACTGGGAGAGGGTGGTGGGGTTACATTATATGTTTAAATTAAAAAAAAAGTGGTGGTCAATTTTTTATCAGAAAATTAAATAAATATATGAGACACAAATAGATCAATCTTTGTTGTGCTTAAATGTTAACCTTTAGGAAAGGGAACAGGAACGTGAATCTGTTCATCTCTATTTTACAAACTATTTTTCTCTACAATATTTTCTTACTATATAAGTAAACAAATTCGAGTCTGAAATGCAAATATTAAAAAAAAATTTGAACGTGGGACACCTGGGTGACGCTGTCAGTTAAGTCACTGATTCTTGGTTTTGGCTTAGGTCTTGATCTTAGAGTCGTGAGTTCAAGCCCCATGTGGGGCTCCACATTCAGCTTGGAGTCTGCTTAAGTTTCTCTCTCCCACCGTCCCTCACACCCCACCCCTGCTCTCTCTCAAATGAATAAATCTTAAAAAAAAAAAATGAGTTGTATGATTTGAGATCAGATTGCTATAATTTGTATCTTTTGGATTCCTACCCCTTAAAAATCCTACCATATTATCAATTCTAATTATGATGGAATTTATTAAGCACCTGTTGTGTTGAGAATCTCACTTGACATACAGTAAGAACTTTTTTAGGACATAGTTCTCAAAAAGAACAATCTTCCAGCTGCAGCAACTTCTTAGGTGGATCTGTAGTTTATATCCCTGAAGGCACCTCACAAGGGAACTTCAGGAGAGAATAATCTAGAAAGTCATTGGGATTTGCTGTGTTTTGTTTCCTCAAACACTAGCACACAGCAGAATGAGCAGGAAGGCTTGTGAAACTGTGGATCCGGGGACCCCATGCCCACAGTTTTTAATTCTGTGGATCTGGGGGGGGGGGTCCAGCAATGGGCATTTATTTGGGGGGGGGGGGGGGCGGGAGGACAGCAGCTGCTAGTCTAGACCACATTGTGACAAGCCTGGTGCTAGAAGCTGAAAGTATCCAGGAGGCTTCTTCACTTTCTTTCTGGTTTTGTTTTTTGTTTTGTTTTGTTTTGTTTTAAAGATTTATTTGTTTATTTATTTTAGAGGCAGGGAGGGGCAGAGGGAGAGGGAAAATCTCCAGCAGACTTTCCACCCCTGAGCTTGGAACCCTATGTGGGGCTCAATCCCCTGAACCTGAGATCATGATCTGAGCCAAATCAAGAGTCTGACGCTCAGCAGACTGAGCCACTCCAGTGCCCCAAGACTTCCTTACTTTCTGATACCTTCATTCCATCCTCAAAATTTTCCTCATCTGCACTCAGACTGCTCCCCATCATTCCCCACACTGATGGCACAGGATCTACCTCTCGGGACAATCTAGAAGCTTCCTTCAGGACCATGCAAGGCTTCACCACCACAGGAGAATTTGCTGCTCAATTTCTAACTCTGTGTTTATATTACTCATGTATTTCTTTTCCTAAGGAGAAAAATGACTTCCTGAAGAGATGAATTTTATTGCTTAACAATAAGTGAGCTGGTTAAAACTAAAGTAACTAATTTCTAGAACATCAAATTAAAAGACAAACTAACACTTGAGCCCCCAGCAGCTGCAAAGGCAGTTGCAGAAGTCAGCACTCCATCAGTGGAAATCTAAAGCAGCTGAGGCAGCTTTTTTTAAACACTTAACTGCTTGCTTCTTTCATATAACTCATTCATTCAACTGCATTAGGATACTCTCAGAACTGCAACATTATCATTCTGTATATATCTGTCAAGAGGTTCATCTGGAGAGAAGAAATTAAATTTCAGCTTCTAATAACATAAAACCAGCACCACCTGATACCTTGCTGTATACAAGATATATGCTCCCATTCTCTTTTTCAAGACCTGGACCATGCGGTGACAGATACTTGAGAGGATGTTGGAACAGCCTTTCTCTACCCTCTCTGCACATGGTCGGGTTTTTGAGAGGAAGTGGGTTTACAATTTGGGCTCCTACTATGCGGGCTCCACACTCACTGCTCTTACATAACTTCCTGACAAGAGTGACCAGGTAATTAATATCTCTATTGGTTTTCTGTTGCTGCCTGTGTGTCGCCTCTCTCCACCCCCATGCCAATTCATATACTGAAGTCCTGAACCCTAATATGATTGTATTTGGAGATTGGGCCTTTGGGAGGTAATAAGGTTTAGATGAGATCATGAGGGTAGAGGTCCCCGTGATGGGATTACTGCCTTTTAAATTTTATTTTATTTTATTTTTTGGTAAAGATTTTGTTTATTTGAGAGAGAGAGAGAGCGAGCATAAGCAGGGGAGAGAGGGAGAAGGCAGCTCCCTGCTGAGCAGGGAGCTCGATGTGGAACTTGATCTCAGGATCCTAAGATCATGACCTGAGCTGAAGGCAGACACTTCGCTGACTGAGGCAACCTGGATTACTACATTTATAAGAGAACATCATGAGGCACCTGGGTGGCTCAGTGGGTTAAGCCTCTGCCTTCGGCTCAGGTCATGCGTGGTCTCAGGTTCTTGGGATTGAGCTCCGCATTGGGCTCTCTGCTCAGCAGGGAGCCCCCTTCCCCCTCTCCCTCTGCCTGCCTCTCTGCCTACTTGTGATCTCTCTCTCTGTCAAATAAATAAATAAAATCTTAAAAAGAGAGAGAGAGAGAGAACATCAGAGCTTGCTTTCTCCTCCATGGGGGGACAAAGTAAAATGTGCTCACCTGCAAGCCAGAAGAGAGCTTTGGCAAATATCTAAATCTGCTGCTGCCTCAGTCTTGGACTTTGCAGCCTCTAGAACTATGAGAGATAAGTGTCTGTTGTTTAAGACACCGAGTCCATGATATTTTTTATACCAGTCCAAGCTAATACACTACCTTGGAATATTAGTACACACTTAAGAAGTAGCTTAAACTTTATAGTTCTATAGATCAGAAATATAGGACAAGTCTCATCAGGCTAAAGCCAAATGTATCATCATTTGTGTCCCTATGGGGAGGCTCTAAAGGAAGATCCATTTCTTTGCTCATTTGGGTTATTAGCAGAATTCAGTTACTTAGGGTTGTAAGTCTGAAGGCTCCCTTTCTTTGTTGGCTGTGAGCCAAATACTATCTCTAGCCTCTCGAGGCCGCCCACATTCCTTGGCTCTTGTTTCTGCTCTCCATCTTCAAAGAATGCAAAGATGGGTCAAGTTCCTCTCATCCTCAGAAACTTTCCTCCTTTTTCTGCCATCTCTCTGACTCATGCAAGAAAGATTTTCTGTTTTAAAGGATTCATTAGTTGGGCCCACCGAGCTAGTCCAGAATATTATCTGCATCTCAAGGTCCATGTTCTTAATCATATTTGCAAAACCTCTTCGCCATGTATGAGAACATATTCACAAAGTCCAAGAGTTAGAGGATGGGAGTCTTTGAGGGACATTATTCTGCCTATCACAATGTTCATACGAGGTCATCTCTAAGAATGAAAGAGAGTATGATTAATAAGTATGCCAAGATAATGAGAATAAACCAAGACACACTGTCACCCAATTTATGACATTGAGAGTTAAGGTTCTAAAATAAGACATAAGTGTGTGTGTGCATGTGTTAAAGGTCAGAGGTGTTAAAGAGATGAGTAAACACAGCTGTGCCTTCAAGAAGCTTCCAGCTAGCTTTCAACAGATGTGTTTACAAACATCTACCTTGATTCCCAAACATGTTCTAGGTCCGTGTGAGTTAATAGAGATGGATGAGCATTTAACTGCAGGTGAAGGGAATTGATTGCAAATAAAGAGTAAGTTCTCCTTGACCATCAAGGCACATGGAATCCAGGATGAGAATCTATCCCCCAACCCATAGGCTGGCAAACCAGTACCACTGGGTATAACTAAAAAGAAGATAAAATGAATGTCCTATTTAGAACAATCCTTTAATTAAGAAGTAGGCTATTGGGGACTCTACTTTAATTAATCACAGAATACCACATTAACCTTTTCCCGTGTTGTCATAAAGTTGAAGCTCTACTCCCTGAGGTAGAATTTCTTCAAATGCATTCTGCTATCCTTGGGCATATGCAGATTGAAAAAGAAATTAAATATGAAGATACTATTTCCATTAAAAGATAATTATAAAACTCAAATTATGCATGTATTCATACATGATTGCATAATGATTTAAAATGAGGCAATTGCTTTGAGACATTCATTGGTTCTAGTTAGAAATGGTTGCATATTTTATAAAAGTTAATGTTTTATATTTATTTATTTATATATTATTTATATATTTATTTACATTTAAATCATTATGCTGTAAGATGAGACTTTTTGGCTTGATAATCTTAATGTTATTAATTTGTCATAATCTTTTTTATACTAGAATGGCTATGATTCTGAGTTACATATGTACTATCTTAATATTCTTGTAATCATCTGGTGTTTTATACATTATTTGAACTAGTACTTTTTTCATAAACTGTTATAAATTTATATTATCCTTTGGTGTTGTTTCTAAACAAATACATTTAGAAATTTTCATGTTAAAAGGTATATATACCCTGATATGAGGAAGTTAAGAGGCAAAGTGGGGGGTTTAGGGGGTAGGAAAGAAATAAATGATACAAGATGGGATCAGGAGGGAGACAAACCATAAGAGACTCTTAATCTCACAAAACAAACTGAGGGTTGCTGGGGAGAGGGGTGTCGGGAGAAGGTGGTTGGGTTATGGACATTGGGGAGGGTATGTGCTATGGTGAGTGCTGTGAAGTATGTAAACCTGGCGATTCACAGACCTGTACCCTTGGGGCTAATAATACATTATATGTTAATTAAAAAAATAAAAAAATTTTAAAAAGCAGTGTATGTAAAATACTTTAACAAATAAGAACGTACTTTCATGCTCATCACTAAACAAAACATTGTGAATTGCTTTAAGATGTTTAGAAGTTTATTTTTTATTTTATATATATATTTTTAAAGATTTTATTTATTTGACAGAGAGAGACACAGTGAGAGAGGGAATACAAGCCAGGGGAGTGGGAGAGGGAGAAGCAGGCTTCCTGCCAAGCAAAGAGCCCTATGGGGCTCTATTCCAGGATGCTGGGATCATGACCTGAGCTGAAGGCAGAGGCTTAACCCACTGAGCCACCCAGGCACCCCTAGAAGTTTATTTTTATTTTTTAAAGATTTATTTACTTATTTTAGAGAGAGAAAGCATGCGAGCTGGGGAGGGGCAGAGGGAGAGAAAGAGAATCTCAAGCAGACTCCCTGCCAAGCCCAGCTGGCTCCATTTCAGGACCCTGAGATCATGACCTGAGCAGAAACTGAGTCTGAGTGTCGACTGACTGAGCCACCCAGGCATCCCAAGGTATTTAAAATTTTAGAAGTTAAATTAGTACTGACTCTATTGTGAATTACTATTTTGAATATAATTATTCATAGAGATAGGAAATTTAATCTCCTCAATTGTGGCATATAAATCACATGAAAGTTATAAATGCTAAACATTAAGAAGAACGATGAAACAAAACAATTTCATAATAGGAAATGATGGTGATTAGAAAACAAAGAAAAGCTGTCCTTTTGAGAATGTTGAAACATTGAACATAAAAATATAGTCCCACCCAGAAAATGACATGATTGAAAACCACAAACATAAATTTTTACAATAATCCTATTTTTAGGAGATGAACACCAAGTCAATATACTTTCACTTCATAAAGTTTAAAAAATACAAATGTTGAATTTTACTATCATTTTCTATTGCATGCACATAAATCAGTATGTTTTTTAGGTTGTAAAGCTTCAATAGACACATAAATGCATATTTACCAAAGAATGTGTTAATGGATGCAATGATAAGGAATTAACATTTTTTTCATCTAGTGTTAGGCACCACAAAGAGTAGACTGTATTTGGATGCATTTAAGTGACATAATATAGGGAATTGGAACTGAATATGTTAGAGAAAGCAGTTGAGGGAGTATGGGTGTGGGGCAGCGTGGAAAGGAGATTAAATGACATTAGCTGGTAACTGGACATTGGAAAAGTCTTGGTCAATCAGAAATTTTCAGAACCAGGGTCTGATAGAAAAAAGTGTTGAAATATATTTTTAATTTTAAAAATTTGGAAAATAATAGTCTTTTTGAGTGTGGTGGAGCAGATGCAAATATAAGACATGATCTTTGTCCTTCTAATAAGTGAGTAAAAAAGAGAGTCATAGACATGCTTATATCACAGCCCAGCAAAGGCTAACCATGCGTACAAAATGATACAGCATTATGGTAAAGGAACATGTGGATAACTCAGCATGCACAGAAGCATGGCCTCACAGAAGTAGGTGGTAACTTAAGGTCTACACTGTAATTTAAGGATTTTATCAGAGGTAGAAGAAAGACAGAAGGTAGAGAGAAAACTGAGTCAAGCACTGATGTCCATGGTACATTTGGGAGCCTGACAAAGATGGCGACAATCAGATGCACAGCTGGACCCCAATATAAAGGGCCTTGGCAGTCACAGCTTTGGCTCTGGACTTTATTCTGTAGTGATGTCAAAGCATCAAGGATGTTTCTGTGGGGGACGTGGGTACCAGCATGTTCCTGATGAAGTAGACAGGGAGGAGATTTGTAGAGAGGGTAACATGCTTAAAGTGCCCTTCCATGGTCCAAATAAGAGCAGGGGAGGGATGGGCAGAGGAGAGACATAGCTGGTATAGAAAGAAGAGAAAGGCTAGAGGAAGTTGGTGGAGATATAATTCAGGAATTGAACACTGTTAATGGAAATAGGCCCTCTGTGAGCTATGGACAGTGAGGAGACAAGCTGGAAGAGAAATCAGAAGTCCTGAGTTTGATTTCAGATGTGCTGCCTTTGAATTGTCCATGAGACTTTCCATTAGCTGTATCTTCCACAGGTGGTTAAATATCTGGGTCTTGTGCTAAGAAACGAAGTCAGATAAGAGATAGAGATTAGGGCCCATGGAAATTGAACCTCTGAGAATAAGATGAGATTATCCAGAGAGAGCATATACATCAGCAGGTGACCTCAAATATTTAAAGGGTGAGACGGGGAAGGGCTCTGAAAGATGTTTGAAATGCTAGCGGCAGAGGAAGGGGAGAAGCAGGAGAGGATCATGCATCCTGTTGGCGTAAGTCTTAAAATCTATGCCCCAGGAGCAGCCCCCCGCACCACCAGAGAGCAGACGTAGATATCAGCAGACTGATGTAGTCTCTCCTTCTTAATTACACATGATCTCCTTAGTTATTGGTTGGCAATTAACAACCACAGGACCGACAGTCACTTTCCTTTTAGGAACGGAATTGTTGATGAAAACGAGACGCATCAGGATGTAGAACTCTGATCTATTGTGACATCTCCTCTTCAGTGTTGCAGGTTGCACTTCCACAATTTCATAAAGTTGTCCCCAATACTATTGCTCAAAATTGCAGCCACAATCCTCCCTATCTATTGGGTTATTTTGATGTAGCACAGGTAATGAGTTGGGTCACATACTTCACAATTCCTTTTGTTTCCAAGCACACATTTCCTCCGGTCCTTGTCAGCACCGGCAGAAATGGTTTAAAAGAGACATTTATAAAAGCTGCGGTGTTAGTTCTCTGCTCTTTATCTTTACCGAGCTTACATTATTTACACAAGCAAAACGCGATGCATGCTATGCTTAAATACCCTCTTTTATGTTTCTGTTTTATTGATACCTGAGGCATCCCACACTTATGCTAAATTTGTTTGCTTGGGACACTGTCACCTAAAAACACTATCTTTCAAGAAGTGAAATTTTTATCCAGTGATTTTTTTTTTCCTGGCTAACCTTTTAATTGTGCCTTTATTTTTCTGTTGTTTTTCATATATATATATATATATATATATATATATATATACACACACACACACATATATACACATATATGTGTGTATATATATATCCCTCAGTATCATTTTTTAAAAGATCTTCAGTTTCTGAGTTTAGTGGTAATTTATGTTTACTAAAACAAGAATGGAACAGAAATAAAGAACTAAAGGCAGTCATGCCATCAAACACTCTGCCAGCATTGTCTTTAACCAACTTGAGTTTGTTAAAATAGAGTTTATAACTATTTGCAGAGCTCAGCATAAGCAGATGTAGACATATCTATAGATTTGATCCCATTCACCCATAAACGCATGTTTCTCATGCTTTAAGTAGAAGTCTCTACTGAAAAATATCAGAGATATATGGAATAGACATGATGAGATCATACAGTGGCTTGGGTGTTCTTGGCCTCAAATTTTGTCAAAGAACATCCTTGGGGAAGTCAGGGAACTATCTGACTCCCTTAGCCAATATGTCTGATTCCTACCTTCAGGTACTACCTCCCCATCTCTCAGTGGCTTGCCTTTATCATGACCTCTTCCTTCATCTGTGAGGAACCTGAGCCCTTGGTTTTCAAGCCTTTCTCAAGCAAGAGCTTCTGCCTTTCTCCATTTATTGTCAACATTACTCAAGGATGTACCAATAGGCACCCAAGGTAATCAGGGGCTGCTAAATGTATTTTCCCTACCCCCATTTTTAAAAGCATCCCTATTTTCTTCTGATCATCTGTTCCATTAAATCACCACAGTGGTAACTACTTATTTTGCCAACAAACCTCTTGGAATGAGGTTCCAAGTGCCATGAACTGTCAGCAACCAGAGAGAATATTTTAGTGGGCCTCTTGTGTCCCCAGTGGAAGTATGCTTCCTTTGGAAATCAGGACCTCTAATACCACAAAACTCAGATTTATGGGAATGGGAAGCACAAATTTATTCAAGTGGTTCACCAAGAGTAATAGTAAGCAAGGCAACCTATTTCTTCCCCTTGGCTTCTGGACACATGAATTCTACCTAATGTGGACACATCACATGATGGTTGTGGATTAAAATGTACACTGCATTCTGGAGAATTGTGATAGTAGATGGTTGCTGTAAGTAGTCATGTACTTTGTCTTCTTGTCTAGTTGTTGTCTCATGCCTCTACCATGATGGATGCTTTTTGGTGGATGTCAATATGCGATATGGAAATCTTTGCACTCTTGTGGATCCATCCTTATGCTCTATCACAACCTTCTTGTCCTCAATCTTCTAATCTTTCCTTTCCCAAACCCTTGAGCAACTGGCTAGGCCTTTCTCTACTGCCCATGACATCATGTGTGTTATAACCTTAGGTCACCCTGGAGGGGTGTTATCCATTTGTGGCTGGAAATCAGACCCTGATCTGAGTCAACATTTTCATGAATTAATCTTGTTTTTGTGTTGTCCTCCATCATCCAGTCATAAAACAACTCTGATCCTGGAATGGCCCCCACATCACCCACACTGGATAGAGGCTACTAAAGGAGGGGTTGTACTCTGTATTTTGGGAGGGATCCCACACAAAATATGATAGATTATGTGGGTTAAAGAATAGAATTTTTTTTTATTACAGTTCTGGAGGCTGGAAGTCCAAGATTGTGATGTTGGCCATTTGGCCTCTTCTGATGCTTTCCTCTTTCCTTGATGGCCACCTTTTCCTTGTATCTTTCTATGGCCTTTCCCATGTGCATGAGCATCCCTGTGGTCTCTAGGTTTATCTCAATTTCCTTTTCCTCTTCTTCTAAGGACTCCAGTCAGACTGGATTAGGACCCACCCATAATACTTCATTTAATCTTGATTATTTCTTTAAAGGCTCTCTAAAAAGTCACATTCTGAGGTATTGTGAGATAGGGCTTCAAAATATGAATTTTGTAGGGAACATGACTTTTTGTAGTTGTTGCTGTGGCAGATGTTTTTAAAATAAACATCATCTTTCTCTATCATCAAATTCCCACATTTTTTTTTCTATAATGAATTAGCTTTATTATTCCATAAGGTATTTTTCTTTGGTCTCTTCCTTTTTAGTTTTTTTTTTTTTAATTTTATTTACGTTTTTATCCCCAGGGGTACAGGTCTGTGAATCGCCAGGTTTACACATTTCACAGCATTCATCATAGCACATACCCTCCCCACTGTCCATAACCCCACCACCGTCTCCCAACCCTCTTCTCCCCAGAAACCCTCAGTTTCTTTTGTGAGATTAAGAGTCTCTCTTATGACTTGTCTCCCTCCCGATCCCATATTCTTTCATTTATTCTTTTCCTACCCCCCAAACCCCCATGTTGCCTCCACTTCCTCATATCAGGGAAATCATATGATAGTTGTCTTTCTCTGATTGACTTATTTAGCTAAGCATAATACCCTCTAAGCATAATACCTCCATCCACGTCATCACAAATGGCAAGATTTCATTTCTTTTGGTGGCTGCATAGTATTCCATTGTATATATATAAGTTGGTTTTTTTTTTTTGTTTTTTTTTTACAAAACTAAAGGCATACACAGGAGGATTAAACCATGAGCATGGCACATGCCAATATCATTTGTGCTGTAACATGCCATCTTTAGCTGAAGGCTACTTCTTACAGTACTCCCAGCACCTGGGCAGTAAATTCTTATTTATGAAGTGAAATCTGGGCAGCACATTACAGCATCCACTAAAGGCAGATACTGACTGTTATGGACTAATTGGTTATGTCTCCTGCAGATTCATGTGTTGAAATTCCAACCCCCAGCTGGATGGTGTTAAGAGATGAGGCCTTTGGGAGGTAATTAGGTCATAACAGTAGAGCCCTCATGAATGGAATTAGTGCCCTTACAAGAAGAGACAAGAACGTTTGCTTCCTTTCTGCTCTATCATGTGAAGCTACAATGAGAAGATGTCTATCTGTAAACCAGGAAGAGGGACTTTACCAGGACCTGACCATGCTGGCACCTTGATCTCGGAGTCCAGCCTCTAGAACGATGAGAAATAAGTGTATTCTCTTGAAGCAATGTTTGTTACAGTGGCCCAAGTTGACTAGGACACTGACTCCCTCAAATTGCACATATTTATTTCTTCTTGTAACACATCTTCAAGATCCAAATTGTGAAAACATAACTCTGCCTAGTGTTCTTTAATTATAATTCAAATACCAGTTCTCTCCAAGCACCATCAATGTTCCTTTCTCTCCTTTATATACCTTAGCATGATGCACTGAGCTTGCTTATTTTTACCCCTCACCTTTCTTTCAACTGTGAATTCCCTTAGTCCAGAAGCCTTTTTTCATTTGGTGTTTGCTTTTTTATATCTTTATTTTTAAAATTCCAGCACTGTTTCAGGCACAGAATTGTACTTAATAAAATATATATGAGGCCATCTTTCTGTATGTGTATGAAATGTAGAATTCCCAAAGTCAAGCAATGCTCTAACCACCTGGAGGTCCAGTTGATAAGAAACTCATTGGAAACAGTATTTAGATCTTGCCCAGGCATGTTTAAGATAAGGTAATTGAGACAATGAAACAAAAAAGTTTTCTGACCCAGATATGGTAGCCTGTAGTTCTAGATGAGACCACATCCCTGGTGATTAATCTCTTTGGATTCAGACTTACTTATTATGGGAGAAATTAGATGCCAAATGCCAAATGCAAATACCACTGGAAGACGAAGGCATTGTTAGTCATTAATATTTTTAGTTGATTTTGGAAAGATGATTTACTCAGATTGTTTTCCGGATGACAGCTGGCTAAGAAGTCATGGCGTATAGAAAAGAGCTGTTTTGATGTTAGTGAAAAAATGGTGACTAGGTGGGTCTATTCGACGTGAGTCTCAACTTAGGTACAGGAGGAGAATATGGGGTGATTGAATCTGGGACAGAAGAAACCAAAAAGTATGAAAGAGGTATTAAAAGGAGAAGGGGGTGGTTGCTAAAAATGAACCTCAGCTGCTTCAGGATTTTGCCCTGGGCACTCATCACTATTTCTGAATTTTCAGTCCTCATCCAATACATTCATAAAATATCATCTTTTCCCCCACAGAAGGCTATGATACAGCATGTCAATTCAGGTCAGAAATGAAACATCAAGGCAAGCAAACTGGCATAAAATCAGAGAACACAAGATGGTAAGGGTGGTGTTAGTAATTCCTTCCAATGGCCTCTGAAAAATGTATTGGAGAACATCCTCCCATGACTAGCACTCAAATTCACAGCAGTGAATCCGGCGGCGGTCTCAGAAACAAGCAAGCAAACAAACAAAACAAAGCCGGCCATCCCCAGTCCACGGCAAGTGACTTATGTTCTTATTCTTTCAAAAAATCTTCCAAAATGATGAATATTTTAGCTCAGGATTGAATATATTTTACTGACTACATGCTCTATGAGTAAAAGTCAATAATTTCTACAGTCAGTAACCCAGCCATTTCATGAAAATGTAACATAACAATGGGAATACATGGCTTGTTACTGATTTTCAGAGTTAGTAAACTTTATATCCAAAAATAATAGCTGTGTGTTGTGGTAGCATTGCAAAGTTACATCCTTTCTTACTCCATAGCTATTTTTTCTATGAGGTCAGAAGAAGCAGCTACCTACAGATGATTAAATGGTTTTTAGATTGTGCCCCCACCAGATAATATGTGTATCTTCTTCACTCATTGTTTTCTATCAACAGTAAAATCAGTAGGAATAGATTGGAATTGGGATACAAAATATGACACAAACAATGAAAAATGTGAATGTTGAACCACGAATCATTAGTAAGTGATTTCATTTTTAAATCTTAGAAAAAGTAAAATTATTTTCATAACAAGATCGTCATAGTTATTTTCTTCTCCAAAAACTAAAGGTAGAGAAAGCCTTTGAAAAACAAGCGTGATTCAACAGCAGAAATTCGGCAAAGAAAAAAAAGGCTATTTTATTCTGCCAGGCTTCCCTAGAGAAAGTAATAGAAAGACTAGTGAGGAACAAGCCCAAGGCACCTCTACATACATTTCTTTCCCTTAGGTCGCAAAATCACAGTGCAGGCTGAATTTCCTAGGAGCCAACAGTTTCAGATGAGAAATTTCTACGATGATTTCAAATAAATAACATGTAAAATTAGCACTTTCATTAGAGTATAAATGAGAGAAGACTATTTTGAAATATTCTTAACCTGAGTGATAATTATTACTTATACTTATAACATCTTTTGTTTGGATATGAAGTATCGAGAGCCAGAGAATAAACATGAAATGTGGCACCTAATTTTATGATGCATGAAGCAACATTTCCCACAGCTGGGAGCTTTGAAAAAATCTTTTTATTTATTTTTAAGGATTTTATTTATTTATTTATTTGAGAGAGAGAGAGAGAGAGGGAGAACAAGAGAGAAAGCATGAGCAGGCGGAGGGGCAGAGGTAGTAGAAGATTCTCTGCTGAGCAAGGATCCCGATGTGGGCTCGATCCCAGGACCCCAGGATGATGACCCAAGCTGAAGGAAGATGCTTAACTGACTGAGCCACCTAGGTGCCCATTTAGAAAAAATCTTTTAAGTTTATAAAGACAGTGAGGCTATTAAATGCATGAGATAATCATAGAATTTTAGGAGGGAGAAGATTTAGAAATGTTTAAATACAACCTTTCAATTTTTTCCATGTAAAAAAGTATAAATATTTTAGATAAAGAATTAAAATCCTAATCTACCAAATAATTTAATCCTTGGCTTTATATTTTACTAAAGCGTAGAGGCAAACAAAGAAGACCAACATCTCCCACATTTTCCTCATTTACTGAATCGAATATTTTGATGTACCACATACTATCGTCTGTCATTAATGTTGATTCTATCTTTTCAAAGAATGAAATCAAAGCTGGTATATTTTTAAAGTTTACTTGTCACTGAGTATGCTTCTACACTCACACTCTTTCCCAGGGACACTAAAGTCACTCACACTCATTGGTTTGTCTTAATATGGACATAGTCAAGGTTATGCCATAAATTAGATGGCACTGCCTCTGCCCACATCTTCTGGAAAATATGGGAGTGATGTCTATAGGATATTGATGGTTAAAGAAAGTGTGTGTGTGTGTGTGTGTGTGTGTGTGTGTGTGTGTGTGTTTATGTGCTTGTTTCACAGAAAGTAAGGTGATAACATTGGCAACAATGTTTCAGGGTCTACCTTTGCTTCCACTCTCTTGTCAAATAGCCACATAAAACTCATAACTTTAAAAGAAGCTGATTGTTTACAAATTAACATACTTATTATTTGGGGCTACCAGTTCAAAAGTGAAGTGGCCTCAGTCTCTTTGTAGTCTTTGAGAATAAAAATACATGACAGACCGGAAAGTAGAGTCTTCCATGAAGACCAGGGAACATGAGCAATGCCTGGAAAACATACCTTTTCCCCATCCTGGCTAGTGCCAAAGCAGGGTTAGAAGAAAAGGAAAGGAAAAGGCCAAACCAAGCGAAGACCCTTTGGAACAGACTTAGGAGACAGAGTACACTGGAAGTATAGAAACTTTCAGAACGATTTTTGGAAAAGCTATCAATTTCTCATGTTTGGACAGAGATTTCCATCCTTTTCAACACTCTTATACTTTTTTCAATGTCTTTTTTTATGCTAGCTCTTTTCAAACCATTAGGATCCATTAATGTACTGTTGAAGAGTGTCAATTTCCAAATCCACAAAGTCAAGGGAAACAAAACATGCCTGACTGTTCCTCCTTTGAAAACAGCATCGGTATAAATTTTAGGGTTCATAAAGCTCAGTGAGCTGATCCTGTTTCATCTTTTTGTTAGCTGGAACATTTTTTAGGTGGGTGAATTTTCTGACAACGTGTTTCATGAACTCACTTTCTGACAGTTTCAGTAGACTGCAAAGGCAGTGTTCACCTGAAATGTACTCATTTCAAAACTCCCTGTGCCCATTACAACTTAAAATAGCCATTTTGTCTTTTCCCTAGAACTGTTTTTGTGTTTGTTCCACAGTACCCTTATGGTAGTACACTGGTACTACCATTTTAATAAAATCCCCAACGTGGAGATTTAGCTTTAGAAATAAAGTGTTGTGTTTTATTTTTAAAAACTTTTTTTT
>ML111071.1:0-18617 GCA_003697995.1 Taxidea taxus jeffersonii
CTGTGTCCCGAAGGCCTGTCTTCTGCAGAGCCCATTAGATCACGAGCCGGAATAGTGTCCGTGCGGTTCACTGTTAATCACACACAGTGCTTGGGGGACATGGTGGCCCCCCATAACCTTGTTGAGTGAATGCCTAAAGGAATAAAGAAATGAATGAATGCACACACCAAGACATTTGTCCCCTCAGAAACATAGATCACATGTTGGGATATCCCCCATCCCTGCCCTCCTGTGAGTCACTTCTCTGACTTGCGTCTTTTACTTACAACGACACACACTATAGAGCCACTCACTTCTGCTAGCAGTGCTCATGACACACACACACACACACACACACACACACACAGTGATCAGAGGCTGTTGTGAACTGCTGCTTGGGGTTTTCCTGTGTGTGTGTGCGTTGGGGGGGATTGGAGTAGAAGGGGACTGTGCTTGAGTGTGAGTCGGGTATGTGTGAGCATGAATGTGTGTGAGAGTGTGTGCGAGTGAGTGTGAGTGGGTGTCTGAGTGTGTGTGTGCGTGCATGTGCACACAAACCTTGAGGTCTCCAAACTTACCTTGTTCCCCATCTTCTTAGAAATATTGACAAGAAGCATAGGGTTCGTGTTCAGACTTCCTCTTCTCTTCCTCTCCCCTTGTCTGTCTCCTTGTAGAGAGAATTTCTCCTCAGTTTCCCTATTTTTCTGCAGCCAAGAAGGTTTAGAAAGAAAAGGGAGGGTAAGAGGAGGGCAAGCTGAAGAGGTTTGCTCCCATCACCCTGGTCGATACTCTCCCTGCTTTCACCTCACCTCTACTGCCACTTCCAACCCCCTTTCACAGCTAGGAGAAAGCAAAACCAAAATACAGCATCTGCCCCCCTGAGGGCTGGCAAGCCTGAGCCCCCAGAGCCTCCCAGGCTTGGTGGTCACCCAGACAGTCTAGGGCCTCCTCTCTGTCCCCATTCATAAATCCTAGTCACTGTGGCTCTGTGTTCTTCCTGGTCCCCTTCTCTGCCTCTCACCTGATGTCTCTGCTCAACCATCATCATCTGGCCCGTCCCCAAACACTATCCCTGGCCCTCTTGCCTCCAGCCGTGACATGGCTCCCTGAAATCCGGCCCTTGGTTATCTTTTCTCTAGGGACCATCAGAGAGCATCGGAGTCCTCCAGACTTAGGAGTGGAGCCCTCTCCTGGGCAAATGTGGTCACTGCTGCAGCGGGTGATTTCAGCCCTGCCTTTTCCAAAGTCCGCCTGCAGGGCACGCTCATAGGTCCTCTCCAATGTCCCCCTCTCCCAATCATGCCAGGCCCCTTCGGCCCTTCTCCTGGACTTCTCTTCTGTCTGACCCTTAGTCACCCCTCTCCCCTTGCTACTTGACCACCACTCCAGGCCTGCCTCAGACTCCTGCAGCTCTCCTGAGACAAGCTTCCCAGAAACCACCTGGGGCCTGGAGGGTTCTGGGGTGGCCTCAGAGACAGCCACTCATGATTTGGCCTGGCCTCACAAGTACCAGCATGTTTGGGGGGTGTTTCTGTTTGTCTTTATAGGACCCTGATATGATCATATCAATGGCTCCCCATTCTTCAAGGATATAGGCCCCCCCTCTCCTAAAGCCAGCTGGGCTCTGGCATAGTCTGGCCTCAGCTGACCTCCAAACCTCATTCCTCACATACTGCCCTGCACTCCCCGAGACTCAGCCACAATGACCTTCTTCCCCGTCCTCCTGCTGCTGGGGCTCTCCACACCTCCTTCTGCAGGCCATGGGGCTTTGGGCGTGTTCTTGCTCTGTCTGAATTTTCTCTTTACCTGTTTAACTCCTTCTCATCCTCCTCATAGCTGCTCAGACATCACTTCCTGAGAATAGCCTGGCCTTGACTCCTAAACCAGCTAAGCCTTCCCTGCTGCTAGATGTGCTTAGAGCATCGGGAACACCTGCTTGATTAGACTTATTACACTTACAATTTTACACTCACTTATGTGATTATTTCACTAATGTTTGGCTCACCCATTAGAACTCTGGACAATGAGGAATAAATAATGTTTCTGTGCATCACTGAATCTACCGGGCAGTATCATAGCGGGGAGGGGGGCTTGGAGAAATACTTGAGGAATGAGTGAATGAAGCAGCAGTCTCACCAGGTTGAACAAAAAGAGAAAACTTTCACCCAAACCCAGGTGGTGCCTGCTCAAGCTCTGGCTCTCTTCATCATGCCACACATCTGCTCAAGAATTTTCTATGGCTCCCTATTCCCTCACAAACTAAATCTAAAGTCCTCTCCCTGGATTCTTCAGGCTTTGACAATTAGCCTCCACTGCCCATCCAAATCTATTTTCTTTATTTTTTGTCACCATATTTGGCTTCCACCAAGCAAACACAGTAGCCCATAAACATACCTCGATTAGTCTCACCTTCATGTCTTTGTTCATGTCATTCTCTCTGCTTGGGACAACTCAATTCCTCTTTTTCACTTAAATCTTACTCATCCTTTAAGGCCAAGATCATGTCCCAGTTCTTACACAAAGCCTTCTCTGACCATTCTAGCACTAACTGAACTCCCACCCGCTGTACCTTCTATACATCCAGAATAACGGGAACCATTAACCTTGGAAGGGCCTCAGAGGTCATGGGTTCAACCAGAGTCTGTTCAAACTCTGAAGTCATGTTTTCCAAGCTTCAGCATTCAATCACAGGTTTCCCCTTCTATCCCAAAAGAGAGCATTCTTGTGAAACCTTCCATAAGCCCAAATGGCATAAAACAAGGAAGCAATTGCCATTAATTTATACAGGAAAATTTTTGAGTGTACCCTGACTCTAAGAAAACCTCTCTTAGGCTATTCTGATACCTTAGGACACACCATGCTAACGGAGGCACAAGATAAATCAGGATAAAGCACAGATGTTCCCAGACACAATCCGGAGCTAGGCAGGCTTGAGGCCGAGAGATGCTGAGTGTGGTTCCCAGAGAGGGAGCCTGGTGGGGCTCAAAACAAATTCTAAGCGCTACTTTTACTTTTTCCTTTTTTTGTGATAGTGAAAATCCTCTTTGGACTTCTTTCAATTAGTGAAAACAGGTACTGATGTAGGTCTTTTGAAAACAAAGTGGCGGAAGTTGAACTTTCTGAAAAGTGATGGATCCCCATACCAGCTTCACAACTCACGCCATGGCCCAATGTCACCTATAGTGTTGTTTACTTCATATTTTTCTTTAAAAGAACTTCTTATTTTTACTTATTATTAAAAAAAAACTTTATAACACTACAGTAACCATAAAACCAACCCTCACCTGCCCAAAAAAGGAAGTAATTATAAAAATAAGTAAAATTTAAAATTATGATCCTCAGTCCTAGCTAGATACCCCCCACCCTGCCTGCCTGCTGACAGAGCTCTTGGATTTGTGGCCTCCTCTTTCTTAGTCAAGAAGGCAAGGACAAGAAATATGCATTAGAGAGGCGTTAAGGATAGGCTAGCACCAAACTGAGACTTCCTCCTTGATAAAGCTAGAAGAATCAAACAACTCAAAATGTGGGTACCTGGGTGGCTCAGTTGGTTAAGCAACTGTCTTTGGCTCAGGTCATGATCCCGGAGTCTCTAGGATTGAGTCCCGCATCAGGCTCCCAGCTCCATGGGGAGTCTGCTTCTCCCTATGACCTTCTCCTCTCTCATTTTCTCTCTCTCTCAAATGGATAAATAAAATCTTAAAAAAAAGAAAACACACACACACAACTCAAAATGCCCGTGAATGGAAAATGCATGTATCTTTTTTTTTTAAAAGATTTTATTTATTTATTTGACAGAGATCACAAGCAGGCAGAGAGGCAGGCAGAGAGAGAGAGGAAGGGAAGCGGGCTCCCTGCCGAGCAGAGAGCCGGATGCGGGGCTCCATGCGGGGCTCGATCCCAGGACCCTGGGATCATAACCTGAGCCGAAGGCAGCGGCTTTAACCCACTGAGCCATCCAGGCGCCCCGGAAAATGCATGTATCTTTTAATTGCGGTAAAATATCCATAACATAAAACGTCACCATTTTAACCATTTTTAAGTGTACAGTTCAGTGGCATGGATTCTATTCACATTGTTTTGCAACCATCACAGTCCTCCATCTCCAGAATGCTTGTCATCTTCCCAAACTGAAACTCTGTCCCTATTAAGCTCTAGCTCCCCAATCCCCTCCCCCCCCCCCCGCCCCCCCCCACCGCCATTCAAGTGCCATTCTACTTTCTGTCTCTATGAAGTTATCTGCTCTAGGGACCTCTCGTAAATGGAATCACAGTATTTGTCTTTTCGTGCCTGGCTCATTTTACTCAGCATAATTCCTTCAAGGTTCATCCACGTCATAGCATATGTCAGAACTTCCATTGATTGATTGATTGATTCCAGAGAGAGTGAGGAGAGTTACATGTGTGAGCAGGGGGGAGGAGGTGGTGGGCAGAAGGTGAGAATTTTCTTCTTTTTTTCTTTTTTTTTTAATTTTTAAAAGAGTTTATTTATTTGGCCGACAGAGATCACAAGTAGGCAGAGAGGCAGGCAGAGAGTGAGAGGGAAGTAGGCTCCCCGCTGAGCAGAGAGCCCTAGGAAGCTGAGAATTTTCAAGTAGACTCCCCTCTGAGACCTGACCAGAAACCAAGAGTCAGATGCCTAACCGACTGAGCTATCCAGGCGCCCCTTATTTACTCTTTCTAAAGATTTTTATTTTATTTGTTTAATTTAACTTATTTATTTGACAGAAAGATAGTATGCACAAGTAGGCAGACCAGCAGACAGAAGGAGAAGCAGGCTTTCCACTGAGCAAGGAGCCCGATACGTGGCTTTATCCTAGGACCCTGGGATCATGACCTGAGCCAAAGGCAGATGCTTAACCAACTGAGCCACCCAGGCGCCCCAAAGCTTTTTATATATATATTTTTAAATTTATTATTTATTTGACAGACAGAGATCACAAGCAGGCAGAGATGCAGGCAGAGAGAGAGGAGGAGGAAGCAGGCTTCTGGCTGAGCAGAGAGCCCGATGCGGGGCTCGATCCCAGGACCTGGGACCATGACCTGAGCCGAAGGCAGAGGCTTCAACCCACTGAGCCACCTAGGCGCGCCAGCTTTTTATATTTTTAAGTAATATCTACACCAAACATGGGGCTCAAATCTATAACCCCAAGATCAAAAGTCATCTGTTTTTCCAACTGAACCAGCGAGGTTCTCCCAGAATGTCCTTCCTTTTAAAGCCTGAATAATATTCCCCCACGATGTATATCTGTCAGTGGACACCTGGGTTGCTTCCACCTTTTACAGTGTAGTCAAAACAAAGGAATTTAAACGGCTTGCAACAGTATAGACGACTCAGCAATATAATCTTATGTGAAATAGTGAATCCAAAAAATTTATATACAGCCCGGTATCATTTTTTAAATAAAATTAAAAACAGTTAAAGTTTAAAAAAAAAACTTTTTAGGAGTACAAAAAGGTACAACTATATTAAACCATATTAACTATATTAAAAGGAAAGCAAAGAGATGATGAATATGGGATTCAAGATGTCAGCAGCCTCAGGTCAGAGGCTGGGAAGGGGATGGGGGGATCATTTGCTTCATTTTTAGTTACTGTCAAGGTCTTAGATTTTGTTTTGGATGATAAATTCATGGGGTGCTTATAATACTATTTTAAAACAACTAATAAAAATAAAAACTACATAATAAAGTGGTCATGCAAGGACCAAGATGACATTCTGTCATCTACTGAGAAATACGATTAATCCAGTTCTGTGAACCTAACATTCAGTGGGGGGGGGGGGGAAAGGAGGGGGGGGGGAAGAAATGGACAAGAAAATAACTTTCTCACTATGGGATTCAGGGTGATTTAATGTCTTATCAATGCACCATCGAAAATCATCTGGCATCCTGCCAGAGGTACGGGTTCCACACTTGGGTAAACAGCTCTGAAATATCTCTACCACGAGTCTGCCTGCTTCCTCTGCTGTCTTGCTTACCTCCGTTGGAGGGAACTTGGGAATTCTGGAGGCGCTTACCTGGACAGATCCTTTTGCTGGGAAATTTTCCCTTGCATGGAGACAGTTCAGCCTCCCTGCAACTTTTGCCCACTGTCTTGCTCTCACCTTGGTGCCTGGCACAGGCCTGGGCACACAGGAACCCAGAATTTCCATATCAACTGTTTCAAGCCTCAAGCCCCAAAGCAGAAGCTAAGCCAGTGTTTCCAACCATCAGACAAAAGGATTCTAAACATGTCTGGGACAGAGCCTTTTCTTCTCAGAAATCAGTTTCTCATCTACCTCGCCAGTTGTCAGTGAGGATGTGATTCATTTTGTCCAGGCTTTATTTCTGTATGTCCATCCTAACCAACAATTCTAACCACTGCTTTCCTCTAAATGCATCTACCAAAAGCTAATCCCTTCATTGATCTCCTATAGGTCTCTTCACTTCTAGTGAGGTTGAAATCAAACTTAGACACATGCTCATAAATAAATGTTCTAAAAAGCCTTCTCTCTGTGTGTGTGTGTGTGTGTGTGTGTGTGTAACACAACTGAATACTTGAAGATGGGCTAAAATTTCTTAGCCATAATTTTACTAATCTTCAGGCTGGGATTAACTGAGACTCCTTGGTCCAAAACTCCTTGACCAGACCCTATGGGGCCCCCTCCCAGCTCTAACCAGCAACTCTTCTCCTGGCAGAGTCCCCGGCCTTGGGAGCTCTGGAGCAAGAATGGACAGAAGGAGGGAAAGGGATGAATATAGGCTTGAACGTATCTCCATAAATTCAGGTCCTCACTGAATCTCAGAACTAGGGTTGAGGCCTACCTTCACCCCCTCTCCTCTATCTGAAAGCCAGAAGCAGGTACTGGGGTAGGGGCTAGAGACCCTGGGACAGAGGCTGACTCTGAGGCCTCTACCCTCTTTTTGCAGGACTGGGGTTGAGGAGGAGCTGTGAACATTGGTGACTCAGGTAGCTGCTTGGCAGCCTGGGTCCTTAAAACCTGGCCCTTGTCCAGCTTGGAAATGAGCCCCCTGCCTCCCATTGGACACGGGATTGTCTTGGCACAGCTGACTCCCAGCTGCTGAGCCTCCGCCCCTCCCCCATGGGCTGCCATAAAGGGGGTCCACCCAGGATCACCACAACAGACCTGGGAAGTAGACAGTGGGCTTGGGGTCTGCAAAAGTTCTTGGTCTGCCTTTGGAATGTCAGCTTGACCCCGGCATGATCTTCTTAATCTTTTTCATCATTTCTGAATTCTGTATATTGATGGGAGAAATTTGGAAACTATAGGCAAGTATAAAGAAAATTAAATCATACATATTCTTTTTTTTTTTTTAAGATTTTATTTATTTATTTGATGGAGATCACAAGCAGGCAGAGAGACAGGCAGAGAGAGAGAGGAAGGGAAGCAGGCTCCCTGCCAAACAGAGAGCCCGATGTGGGGCTCGATCCCAGGACCCTGGGATCATGACCTGAGCTGAAGGCAGCAGCTTTAACCCACTGAGCCACCCAGGCGCCCCTAAATCATACATATTCTTATACCCTCCTCTGATCAGCAAACCCCAACCCAGCTGTCCCCTCTTTCTCCCGGCCCCTCCAGACCCTAAGAAGTCAAGTTCCCTCTGTCTTGGCTTCCCATGCCCACAGACCTCAGACAGAGGGGACCCCTGGCTCTTCCAAACCTAAATGGTGCCAGGTGCCCACCAAGAAAAACCCTTCTCCATCCCAGCATCCTCTTCGTCTTCGTACACTCCCCTTAGCGGACTGTGCTGGGAGGGGTGGGGAGGAGCTCCTCATTTTGAAACCTGTCCTAGGGACGCCTGGGTGGCTCAGTTGGTTAAGCGGCTGCCTTCAGCTCAGGTCATGATCCCAGCGTCCTGGGATCGAGTCCCACATCGGACTCCTTGCTCAGCAGGGAGCCTGCTTCTCCCTCTGCCTCTGCCTGGCACTCTGTCTGCCTGTGCTCGCTCCTGCGCTCTCTCTCTATCTGACAAATTAAAAAAAAAAAAAATCTGAAACCTGTCCTAATTCCTAATTGATTTCTCTCTGATGAGGTGCCATAATCCTTTCTGGCTGCCCTTACAGCTTCTCCAGTTTCTTCAGACGGCCTCTCCATACCCTTTCTCCCAGCCTCCCACATATTCCCTGGGCTCGAAATATCTTTCTTGAATTTTTTCCCTGGAAGCCATCATCCATGACAGGCTTATGATCCACATGTCCGTCAGGAGAGAACTGCCTCCCAGAGCCCTCCACACAGGGGCATACAGGTACACACACACACACACACACACACACACACACACACACACACTCATCCTTGGGTGGGGGTGGGGGTTGTTCACCACATTCTGCTTTTGTACACTTTGTGCACTCGGTCCAAGTCAGACCGAGGGAGAGCAGCAGCTTCAAGGATGAATCGAGAGAATTCTGCCTGAGGTGAGGCCTTTCTTGCCAAATCTATCAGAGGCTTGCTGGGGGTTAAGGGAAGGCATGAGGCCTGCTGCTCATTCTTTGCTCAGTCTTGGGACAGCTGGGGGAGACAGGCTTGCCTGGGTAACCCGGATCCTCTGGCTAGGGAAGACATATTCTCCCAGGCCACTGGCTGCCTTTCCCTTCAGCACCCGTATCTCTTCCACCGACCCCCTTACTGGGAGGAGAGCCACAGAGGCCAGGTGGGCTAAAACAGACGCCTCCGGTCCCAGAGCTCCAATGCCGGGCGGGACCAGAACTCAAGCCTCCCACCCTATCCCTCTAGTCCCCCCTCTCATCCAGCCAGCTCCGGGGGAGGGAGGGAGACCTGCTGGGTGCAATGCAGTGTTTCTGGGGACTGGGGGGCAGGGGAGTCCATTCAAATTGACAAAAATAGAACATCAGCCTCATATCATTTTTCTCAAAACAAGATTTATTGAAGTTCTGTCGGTGAAAATCGCTGCTGTGTGGAACGCTTAACTTATAGATTAGATTACTCAGTCGTGCCTTACTACATTTTTCATTAGAAAAATATTGGCTGGGAGAGTTTGACCTCATAATCTCTGCATTTTAAACAATAACCAGAGGAAAACCAAATAGAAGGCACAAGTTAACGGGTTTTTCCCCCCCAGCATTTCCCCCTGGGAGAGATCCGAGCGAGGCCGGGAAGGGAACAGGAGCGGAATCTGCTGCGTGAGCAATTCCCCATCTCCCGACCCGCTCCCCAGAGGCTGCGGGAGGCAGCTGCGGGTGGGGGGTGGTGGGGCGGGGCGGGGGGCAGAAGCAAGCCAGGGCTGAGCTGAGTCCTTCGGGCCTAAGCCCTGGCAGGTCCCTGCTCCAGTGGCCCAAGTCCAAGGTGGAGACAGAGGTTCATATACATTCACCCCATGGAGGAGGGGCAGGAAAGAAAGGCTTTTTCTCTGCCCCAGTCAGTGCCCAGTCTAGTTGGGGACACAGAGCAATAGACAAGACCCTAAAAAGTTCAGAATCCCAGGGCAATGGTAGGGCTCCATCCAGGCGGTGAGAGTGAAGGGGAGAGGGCACAACTTACCCCTTCATTCCCCCACCCCGGAGGGGCAGTCCCTTTGGGAGGATTTAATGGTGGAGGGAGCTTCTCCAAGGCAAGGCCAGCAGGGACAGTCTAGGACGGCCTCAGGGGCCACAAAGTCTCCTGGGGGGACCCAGGCCTGAAGGTCCTAGGCCTGGAGTGGTGGCTGGCTCCAGGGAAGGGCAGGGGACCGCCCAGGTACAACTAGATCCCTGGCCACTTCAGACTGCAGATCCTGTTCCTCAGAGAGCAGCACCCCCAACCCGTCTGTGTCTCGGTTTCTACTTTCTGAGGCTTTGGTGATTTCCAAGTTCTGACACAGTCATTAGTTACAAAGAGCAATTATTTTTTTTTGTCATTAAGTCATTTTTTAAATGGCTCCAGGCGACATCACAGAACAAAGAAACAAAATATCCATGAAAAGACTTAATCACAAATTACTAATTATTTCACCCCCTCCTCCCTCCCCAAATCGTGAAATCTGAGCCCCATGAAAAGGGAGAAGGTCTCCCCAGCCATGAGCTCTCCATGGCTCTTAGGCACCTAATCCATCATGGGGGAGCACTTCCTGCCCTTCTCTGAGTCCCAGGGTTGGGGGGTGGCAGGGAGTCCCCCATTTCTGACCTCTGAAGTCACCTTCTGCCCAGATACAACCCCTTAGCCAATGACGGGGGGGATTTGAAAGTGAGTAGGGGGACCCCATCCAGAGCCCCACACCTTGGGCCCCTCCTCCCAGGCCAGCATTCTCCCCAGCTGGCATTCCACTCTGGGCCCTTTGAAGCCTCAAGGGCCAGAGCAGAGGAGCCGCCCCCCTGCCGTGGGGCTTCTCCAGTCTCCAGCTGGAAAACAAGCCGAGGAGGAAGTAATCCTGGAGGGGAAGCCCCCCCCACCCCCGCCGAGCCCCCAAACGTGAGGAAATAAAATGTGTTTGACACCAAGATGTATGAGAGGAGGGGGAAGTCCAGGGTGTGGGCCCCTCCATCCGGCCAGGCTTTCTCATAGAGCTGGTTGTGGTTTCCTTATCTGACCCTTGTTGAGTGAGAAAGGGGCTGCGTGGAGGAGGAGGCAGTCAGGGAAGCCCTGTCTCAGTTTGAGAACAAAGGTGGGTCTGCCAGGGCGTGGGTTCTGACACAGGGCACCTCGTAGGAACTGCCCCAACTGCCCCATCTCTCTGCTCAACACGCCCAGGCCCCCATAAGGGTCAGCTTAGCAGTCATGGAAGGAAGATCTTGTGAAAGATGGCACTGCAGGTCCAGAGGTGGGGCCCCTGAGAAGGAGGGGTATGTGTCCAGGGTGGGAGTGCTGCTGCAGGGCCCCTGACCTCAAAACCCAAGTAATCTCCACAGGCTCTCCTCATACATCAACTCTGAACCGAATCCAGAGTGGACCCAATCCCAGCATTTGTGCACTCAGCACAAGTAGGCTTATCAGAGGCCTACTATGGACCAGGCTGCAGGAATGCGCAGGGGCGATGAGAGACCTAGACCCCACCTTCATGGACACCTAGTGTACTTTTATTGAGTTTCTTTTTTTTGAGATGACCTGGATCAAAGAGAAATTCAAAGCCATGCCCAGTGTCCCGTCCAGCCTGTGCTTACTCCTTGGCTGTTCGGACAGTCGTCCCTGGTCATTTTCTGACTCCCCAGTCACAACGTTCCCTTAAGTATGGGTCTCATAGATCTCCAGGGCCCACCTCCTTGACAGCCCTGGGTACCTGATTGAGGTGGAAGTGGTCACAGGTGGCAAGAAAGAAGGCAGGCAAGCAAGCTGTTAATAAACAGAGGCTACTTACGTGTTTGGAGCCATTGTTCCCACCTCACATGACCAGGGATGACCTTAAATATAAGTGTCTAAAATATTGGAATCATAGTCACTGTCCCAAGCAAGAAAGCTTAGAATTCATATAATCATCCTTGGCCACACATAGGTACTCACTCTCCTTTCGTTGCCCGAACTGGCCTCTTTTACCCCTCTTAAAACCTTTCTGACTGAGGAACATCTGGGAATATGCTGAGATTTGGGCTGCCTTTATTAAAGGCCTTTCTTTCAAAGGAACAGGCTTTTCTTGGAGGTTATCTGCTCTAGTCTCCTGCTGCCCAAGGCTCTATGCTCAGATCTGTAGGACGTGTGTGCCTGGGGGATGACTTCACTCTGAGGTAGCAGAGACTGCTGGTTCTCCCCCAATATCCATTCTCCACTGCTTTTTAAAATAACAAACCTCTAAAGTGTTAGGTGGAACCTGACACCCAGTTTAAGACTACATTCCCCAAAATCCCTTGCGGCTAGGTGTGTCCAGGTATCTAGATTCTAGCCAATGAGATGCAAGCAGAAGTCATGTTATACCTTTTGGGCTCAGCCCTTGAAACGAAGGAGTTGACCCTCTACCTCCTCTACTCCCCCTTTCACTGGGTGTAAAATGGACATGGGAACTAAAGCATCCATCTTAAGAGCTCAAGATAGAAACCATGTATTGAAGATAGTTCAGCAGGAACAAAGGAGGAGATAGTGACCTGGACACTGTGGAGTACAGCTGCCATCTTTGCTCTGGATTGCTTCTGCTTGGACTTAATGGGAGAGAGAAACATACTGGTTATGTGCGTAACCCACTGTCACTTTGTAATTTGCTTGGCTTCTTTCCTTTTGCTTCCCCAAACAAAGGAAAAGAAAATGACCTAAGGCAGCACTGTACAGTACAATCTGAACTACAAATGTTATTTAAAATGTTCTAATAGGGGCGCCTGGGTGGCTCAGTGGGTTAAGGCCTCTACCTTCGGCTCAGGTCATGGTCCCAGGGTCTTGGGATTGAGCCCCACATCAGGCTCTCTGCTCAGCAGGGAGCCTGCTCCCTCCTCTCTCTGCCTGCCTCTCTGCCTGCTTGTGATCTCTCTCTCTTTGTCAATTAAATAAATAAAATATTTTTAAAAATTAAAATAAAATGTTCTAATAGACACATTTTAAAAAATTAAACAGGTGGCATGAATTTTAATAATCTATTTTATCTCATCCAATATGTCCAAAATATTCTTTCAGCATGTGATCAATATAAACAATTATTAAAGAGATAGATAGTTTCCATTCTTTTCATTATGCTAAGCTTCCAAATCCTGGTGTATGTCTTATACTCCCGTCTCAACTGGACTAGCTGCATTTCAAGCGCTCAGTAGCCACATTTGGCTCATAGGGACAGGACTGGCCAGCACAGGTCTAAGGAAACTGCCAGAGGTTGAGCCAGTGGGGGATGGAGAACTAGTCCTGAGCTGAACAGGGCAGCTACGGCGACCAGTGCTCCTACTGCTACAAAGGGGGACTTTTGGCAGTTAGTCCAATTGTGGCCAGATGTCTGCCATACTCATATGCTCTGGCTCCAACCCACAAGGAAAAAAAACTCTCTACCTCAGTTTCCTATATTGGACCCTGCAGAAGGGTTATTTTAGGAAACAAGCAGACCCCTAGGGAGACAGAGAAAGGGAAAGGTAAGTGAAGTGTGGGCTCCCTCCAATCACCACTTGGCCTGTAATCAGGTATGATCACAAAGGCAGTAGGAGAAGGGGTCCTCCCTCCTAGCTCAGAGAAGCCTGGGGCCACAACACGTTCTTCTAGAGCTCACCTGAAGGATCAGGTTCATCTCACATACTTGCTGGGATTAAGAAAAGAACAATAATACTAAAACAAAGGGAGTCCATATTAACCAATGCAAACCTTGTCACCCAGTCCTGCATCTGGACAGATGGACATCTCTGCCATAGTCACAGCCACCTCACTTGTGACCATAATTATTATTAACACCACCCAGTGATACTCCCATCACCCCCCCAAATTATTACTTCTGCACAGCTAGTTTTAATATTACCATGTTTCACTACGACGGCAACCATCTCCACTTACTCCCTTTATCCCCAGAGCAGCAATCACCACCACCACCATCAGGACTGCCCAGCACCCCATCCCTGTTGTCATCAGGATCGTCCCATCCCTATCATTATCAGCCTCACAGCCACAACCACTTCTACCATCACCGTAATAAGTATTAAGACCTCCAATATCTCCTTCTCCTCATTTTCTAAGGTCACCCTTAGCTTGCCCCTGTCCTAACTGGAAGACCTTGGAGTGTCCCCAAATTTCTGCCTGCTCAAAATAATCTCGTGTACCCCCTGTGCCTCAGCATCCCCCTCACTCAACCATTCTTGCCCCAGAATCAAGTTTTCATCGCCTTATTTGATCTTTTGGATTCTGGACTCTTGCCTACCCTGACTTGTCCATTGAAATCTACAGTCCCTTTCTACCTGCTTGGATGCTCTGGGATTTGGACCCTTCGTTGGTCTTGAACTCAGAGCCTTGGGCATTCTGCCATTAGTTACAGAGGTCTGCCTGGCTAGACCTGGCAAGCTTAGCATTGCTGCATACTCTCAGGGGACTAACATCCTGCCAACACCTTTTCTTGGATTTTTGCTGAGTGAAAACAGGCTGCTTTTGTATAGCTATTTCCTAGAGGGTGATCTGGTGACTCCCAGAGAAAGCTGGGAAAGGGTATGTTTTGGCAGGACTTACCACAGACAAACCTAGGGCATAGAAGTATGAGAGGAAGGAGAAAAAGTTGAGGGGAGGGGACAAGCCCTTGACTCTCCCTGGTTTGTCCAGTGGAGATTACAGTTAGAGAATGGTCCTCACATATTTCCCTGTTGACCCCAGAAAGAATGGGAATGCTACTCTTTTATGGAAATCTTGCACTAGAGAGAGACCTTGGACATCTCCTCTCTCTTCCATGGACAGTGAGATTGGGGGAGAAGATCCTCTGGTGTTAGTGATGGCTGTGGCCATGTCAGGGGCAGCAAGAGCTCTCATCTCTTCCCATCCTGGTGCTCCAGCTGGGGTCACTAGTCACAGTCTAACCCTCCCAAGGATCCACAGGTAGCCAGGTTTTCTGTAAGTACTCAGCCCATCCAGTTCCGCAGGGTTCACAGGGAAGGAAAGGATGTGCATCTGGATTGAGTTTAGATCTCAGGGTGCATCTCTTGATCTGATCATGTTACCCTCCAGGAATGGGTCTCTAATAGCTAGATCTGAATCCCATTTATCACCGGGCTGGTGGTGAGGTAGGAAGGAGGGAACTGGATCCTTGTTTTCCATATATTTTAAGACCAGACCCCTTCTCAGTGCCCGGTGGGAGGTTCTGCCCAAGCCAAAAGGGATTGATCTTCTGCTTATCTGCATAGAGGAAGGGGTTGGGGGCTCCATGACATGTGAGCGAGTCTGCCTACACATTGGGGACAGCCAAACACTCCTTCATAGGGACCCTCCTTCCAAATGCTGGGCCAAAGGACTGCCAAGTGACTCAGGGAAATGGTCAGGTGGAAAGAAAAAAGGCAGCCACCTCCTGTCACTACAAGAGGACCGTCTGGTCACGGACATATCAGTTAATAAAAGCAACCTCTGGGGCGCCTGGGTGGCTCAGGTGGATGGTGACTTGGTTTCAGTTCAGGTCACGATCTTAGGGTCATGAGATGGAGCCCCACTTCCGGCTCCATGCTCATCAGAGGAGATTCTCCCCCTCTGCCCCCTCCCCCCACCGCATGCATGCCCTAAATAAATAAATGAAATCTAAAATAACACACTTAAGGTCAGAGATAAAAGTCCTCCCTGCTCCCCTCTCTCATGCTTTCATTTGTTCTGTGTGTTCACTGAGCAACTACTACATGCTGAGCACTGACTGAGCTGGACTGTGGAGACACAGAATGTAGAAGACTCAGCTCTTGCCCCAAAGGAGTCCTCAGCTGTCACCGAGAAGAGAAGAAGGAAAAGGAACCGTTGGCCTCCCCTGCTTGTCAAGGGTCAACCAAATGCCGGAATCTGTCTCCTGGAAAGGGCGGCGGGCAGCATTTCAACAGGTAATGGATGACTGCTGCTGTGCCCTGACAGGGACATCACCTGCGATTGGTTCCAGTCATCTGTGGAGCCGAGCAGCTTTGAAAATTGCAGGAGGATGATGACAGAGGAGAGCTGGCCCCACCCCTCCATCCCTAATCTATCGCAATCCCTCTCTTGAAAGAAGCAGGGGATGGTCTCCCATGGCCAGAAGCAGAGAAAAATCTCTTCCACCTCTTCTCCCTGCTAGGCTGATCTCTGCACAGGCTGGAAACCACCCCCAAGGAGGGACCACCGAGGGCCCTGGGAGAGAGGGCAGAGGCCAGAGGCAGGGAACGCCAGCTCATGAGGTCAGATTCCAGAGCAAACAGCAAGCTGTCTGCCTTCCCTGGCTCTGGAAGGATGAGAGCGAGATTAGGAAAGGAGGGGAAATGTCAGGGTCCCCATGGGCTAAGGGAGGACCCACCAGGGTCTGCTTGAGCACCCCCAGGACATTGCATCTGAGCCTCAGCTGGGTAAAGGGAGGCCGGAGGCAGCCACTGAGTGAGCGCAGCCCTCCGATTTTGCTATGTAGTCAGAATCCCATCAGCTCAGTCTGAGCTGGAGGAAACCTGGCAGAGTGTCTGGTCCTCCCCCATCATCTGGAAGGGAAACTGAGGCCTAGGTCAGGCAAGGACAACCATAGCTCCTATCTCTTCTGCTGGACCGGCCTGTGGTCTCCCTGGCTACTCTGATACATGACATGTCTCCTTCAGGTACTCTCTGAGCACATTCCCCCAGATGGGCAAGTTCTCACCTTGGTCCCCAAGTCCCAATGTGAGCAGATCTCAAGGGACAGTTTCAGACATTAGGGGCAACTGTGACACTAGCTGTGCTGATGGCCGCCTGGGACTCTGGTGAACTTGAGACTCCTCCCACCCTCTACCCCTCACCCTTGCCAGAGCATGGCCAGGGCCCTGTCCTGAGCTATTTGCCTCCCACTCTCCCCCAACATGTTCAGCCCCCCTCCCCCCAGCAGGTCCACTATTCTGTCTCCTCATGCCTTCGGAGCTCACTCTCTCTCCGCTCTCCCCGCCAAATCCACCGCCCCCTTGATCCTCCTTGTCTCTCTAACCCCCTGCATGCCTCCCTCAAAATACCCGGCCACTCCTCATTTCAGGAACTCTGTGGTCTTCTGGAAGGCAAAGGAATCCCATATCTGCATCCCAACAAGCCCAATCTGCCGTTTACTCCACCCCTGCCCAAGCACAGCACAGAGGTGGAGCTGGCCTTCTCAAAGGTCTTCCCGTCTCCAGGTCTCCCCTGTCTTTGGCCTATTTGGGCAAGAGGGCTTAGGAAGTAGGAGAGAAGAACCTTCCGGGGCATGCCAACGACACTCACTTGTGGGCACACACCCCGCAGACACAAACAAACTATTAGCTCGGGTCCACGTGTCCACGCGCACGCATGCTCACAGACGAACGCCTGCTTCTGTCCTATTCATTCATTCAGTCATCCTGGATGTGTGTGCAGAGCTACTACTGTGCCCCACGCACTAGGCTGGGAGCTAGTGTTACAGCCATGATGAAGACAGACGTAGACAAGTTGTCCTAGCCTCCACAGGGCTCACAGCCTAGTAAGGGACAGAGACAGTCCACAAACACTTCCACAAAATGGTTAAAGACATCAAAATCGTAATAAGTGCCGTGATGGAGAAAATTTCTCTGGACTTCAAGGCAGTAAGGAACTCACTAGTTAGGCGGATGGCACTCTGCACAAGTGGGGGGCTGCGTCTTTGTGGAGGAAGGGGTACCTTTTTCTAATCCTCACAGAGGCACCTGACGGGCTGGCAGAGGCCTGAGATCTAGCCTAGTCATGGGGGGTGGGGGGTTATTGTCACATCTAATACCTCTTACCCAATCTCATGATGTCTCAAGGCCAATTTCAGGGTGATTCTCACTGTCACATGTACAATATTATGCAATGCCCTAGCATGCCCTTGCTCAATCCCACACACCTCTTCAACATCACCCCCAGGCTCCCATGGGCTCCAAGCCCCTCTTACAGACATGCCCCTAAAGGGTCCTCGCACTCACATGCAGATTCTCACCCGTGAACTGTCCCACGTGCGGACCCCACTCCACCACAGTCCCACATAATCCTTCACATCCTGTTACACACACGACTGCTCTCACACCATGTCACCCCTATGCCCACTGCTTCACTAGAGGTACACACGGTCCCTCACACCCCATCTCACACACACACACACACACACACACACACACACACACACACACAGTCTCTCACACACACAGGCGGCCACGCTCCTGTTAGGCTTCTGGAGACAGGCGTGTGCAGCCCCTGATCACAGCTAAATGTCAGCGAGTCCCTCTCCTCCCAGTTAGAGATGAATTGTTGCTCAGGAGATATTTCATCCTTAATGCCTCCTGCTTGAACTGGAGCATGCGTCTCGAGGAGCTTACGTTTTTCCAATCCGTCTGCTGCCCCCCAACTGGCCCAGGGAGCTGCCCTCCCGCCTCTCAGCTTTCATGGGGGGAGAGGAGGGCTCCCTCTCCCCTTACAGCCTCTGCTCGTCCTTCCTCCCCGACAGCTCAGCTCCTGGCAAAAGAACAAAGCTTAGGCAGCCTCTCAGGCCCCCTCCCCAGCTCCCAGCACAGGAGGTCTCCCCAGAGCCCAGGGGCCATAGCCTGGCCACACCCCACCCCTGCCCCAGCTGCTAGCTGCATTCAGGGCCCATCGGACCAGACCCATTGCCTAGAAGAGTTGAGTGTAGAGAGGGGGATCTGGAAATAAAAGACAGCTCCTCTTAAGGTCTTCTGCACCCACAACCCTCCCCTTTGTAAACTTAAAAAAAAAAAAAAAAAAAGCCCAAATGCGGCTGCTGTGAGAGTAGGCTGGTACAACCTTGCAGGAGGCAGAAGTATCCACAGCTTCTACAAGGGGGATCCCTTCTGCCCCGGCACTGCCATGTTCAGAAATGTACGGTAGGAAATAAGCAAGGATAGTCCAGACTCTTTACCTTCAAGGGGCTCATCCCAGTTCATAAGAGTGAAAAACTGGAAACGACATCAACACCCCACGGTAGGGACTGGGAGTGGCACAGGCACCAGTGGAAAAGCACGCAGACAGTAAACCGAAGGCATGGAAGAGCGTTTAGCCTCATCGGAAGGTGTTTACACAAAATGTTAAGTAAAACAAATAGGCTGCAAAACAGTATGTGCACCAAATGCGATGTGGGGACTGGTGGAGTCCTGAAGTCAGGAAAAGACATTCGGGGT
>ML111072.1:0-23452 GCA_003697995.1 Taxidea taxus jeffersonii
AAAAAAAAATTCTCTCTTCTCCTTTACCTTCTGTTTCTTTTCCTCTCAGGATGTAATAATCAGTGCTCTTTTCAAAAAACTCTCCCTTGAGTTCTGGCTACTGAACCCTCTCTTTCACCCTCTTCCTCAGAGATTTCACAAACACATTACTGACTTGGAATATTCACTTCCTCCTTACCAATCTGAAATTGCTAAACTTGCTCTCACCATAGTCACTAATTTCAATGACGACATTTCAGGTCTTGTCTTACTGATTCCATGGTAGCATTTTCAATATTAAGCAAACTTACCTCCACTAAAGATTCTCTTCTTCAGGCTTCCAGCACAACACAAACTCTGGTTTTCCTCTTAAATTTCTGGCCACGGATACTCAGTCTCCTTTATGAACTGTTCTTCCTCTGGACTTCTGATATATGCTGACATTGTGTGAGACCCTCAACTGGTTTCACTCTGTTCACTTCCCTTGGGGGATCCTGACAGTGAAACGGTTTCAGTTAGTTTAACCAGTAGAGTTCAAATGTTAGTACACGTAAGACTCAACTGGAAAATCTGATTCAGGCCGTGTAAACTGGGGCCAAATTTGATATTTGGCACTCCAGGCAATTCTGAGGAAAGCAGTCACCACATTCAGATTTCCTTTAAGCGCTGAGCTAAACTGTTATTCCTGTGAAGTCACAAATTGTGGCTGTCTTACCGATTATGGTATTCCCAGAGCTTCGCAGGGCACCCAACAAACAGAAGTGTGTGTTTAATATTTGTAGAGCAGGGGCGCCTGGGTGGCTCAGTGGGTTAAGGCCTCTGCCTTCAGCTCAGGTCATGATCCCAGGGTCCTGGGATCGAGCCCCGCATCGGGCTCTTGGCTCAGCAGGGAGCCTGCTTCCTCCTCTCTCTCTGCCTGCCTCTCTGCCTACTTGTGATCTCTGTCTGTCAAATAAATAAATAAAATCTTCAAAAATAATAATAATAATAATATTTGTAGAGCAAATGGATGTGTATGTGGATGACTCTGACATCTGTCTCTTCAGCCCAGATTTCAATTTGCATTCCCTACCTGCCCCCAATCTCAGTGAATGGTACATTGTCCACTGATGACTTCACTGATTTCCTCCGCCCACCTCAACCCTCCACCTAACTCATTAATAAGCATACCTACTTCCGTCTTCTAATACCTTGCAAAACACTCCTTTCTGTCACTATAGCCAATGTCCTGTCAGTCAGCTCTCATTTCCCAACTGGGTTACTTCAGTGCTTTTCTAACTAGTCCACTGCCTCCGTGGTTGCTCTACGCTCCCTTACACAAAATGTGCATCCTAGGGTCTGAGCACACGAATATGCTTCCCATGACTTTTCATGAGACGGCCTCTGCTTGCCATTTAACAAGCTTGTTTGCAACATTGTTCACCTTGGTTCACCCCATTTTATGCTCTACTCATAATAATTTGGGGAAGTATTTTTCTTGCTTTTGATTCTAATTGTGCTTCCTTTTGCAAAAACTTTAAAACATACATTTATCTACACGCAAGTTCCAAGTAGGAAACTTTATTTTAGTTCTCATCTGTATAAGCTATTTAGTTTCTCACATTTTTACTCCTTCATCATCCATAATTTTCAGCCTTTGTTAATTTAATCTAGTGTTTTTGACATAGATTATCGTTATTATTGTTGTTACAATAAACTACTATTGCATTGTTAATTTCACATGATGTATCTCTTCTTTCAAGAATAATTTTTTGAAATTTGAATTGTTTCTGTAACAGTATTTTTCAATTTTTCTCTAACTGCTTATAGTGAAAACCTTAAGCGCTTCTTTTTAAAAGCACTTTTGTGCTTCATCTCTCATTCTGATGAAGTAAATCACTAAATAACTTTTCAAGAATGTGGACAGATAACATATTTTTGTAGCCCTAACAAAACCTGAAATTATCTTTCTGTTACCTGAATGACAGGTTGGTTATATAAAATATTCTTAGGTCACAGAATTTTTTAGCCTCCATATTGATTTTGGACATTCATTTTCCATTAGACAACCTAAGACTGAACTGGATTTTCTTTCTTTGACGGTAAATTACATTTGTCTGCTTAGAACTTATAAGGTATTTTAATCTATGTAGTTCAGTATTTTTTTATTCTATGACCAGGTGGGGATATATTTTCATTGACTTTTTCCTGGAAGGGAGTGAGGTTTTTAATCCCTTGTTGGATGCTGGCTCCCTAAAATATCACCGAATCAACCTGTTAATAAGGCAAAGTTGAGTCTATTGCTCACCTTGGTAAGGGAGCACACTACCTCCACACTGTTCATAGCACCTCTGGAGAGGAGAGGGCAAAGTTAGGATAGTTTATGAGACTTTGAAGTCTGGCTGAAGGTAGCTGTTTTGATGGGGAGGGAAAGGACAGGGTAATTAGGACAGGGTAAGCGTTATGATATAATAGCATAGGACTGGCAGGCATAGCAAGGAGAGAATTTTGGGAGGAGAGGTTCAAACTGTCCTGGTGAGGGGAAATAAGACAACAATACCATTATCATGCCTCAGTAGTATTTCTTCTTATTATTAAATATGACTGTTCAAGATTCCCCAAGTTGTCTAATAAATTTGGGGGGCAAAAAATTGTCTTGGAATGTACACTTTCCTTCAAAACTTTCTATTGAAGAGTTGATGGGTCTTCCTAGACTTTTCTGGAGCAATCCAAAAAGCTATTTGTCACTTTTATGCTCCTGAACAAGAGTTTCTGGGAATAATAAAGCCATGTTAGTGCAGACAATGGCTGTGTGGGTGTGGATGGTTTCAGGTTTCCATGTATACACATGTCTTTCTTCTATTCAGGAAAATATTACTGATTTGGGGGGTCTCCCCCATTTGTTCACAGCTCTTCTTCAGGATTAATGATTATTCAGATGTTCTCTTTCCATCTCTATCTTCCACATCTGCTCCTTTCCTGATTATTTTGACTATTTTGACTCCTTGTCATTTTTTGCAGCATTCTGAAAGACCAGATTAAATTTTTTTCCCACATTAACATCAACTCTCTGCAGCATCCGTTCTGTTCTTTAGTGCTTTCAGTGTAAATGTAAATGTAAAATCTTCTGATTTCTTCCATTTTTAAAACTTCTATTTTTAAAATCCCTATTTTCATGTTTATCCATTTCGGGATGATCTCTTCTTACAGAACATGTCCCTGCTTCACAGTGGACATAGACTTGGCACTTTTTTGAGTGCCCCAAATAGTTTTCTAAAGTATATTTTGAATTCTGTAGTAGATAATCTGCACAGCATTTCATTCACGTGATGCTTAATCTTTTCCTTTTTCTGGTAGCCCACGTCACAGATTCTAGATTGCTGTCGCCCTGCCCTTCCTTGTTATTGTTTCTCCCTTTCCTTCTCTCTTTGTCACCCTACTTGTCCTCCAGCAAGGCAGGTTTGTCTATATTTAGTGCTTATCCAAAGATAAAAATGGGGAAATCTCCTGATGTCTCTTTTCAACAGCTGATATGGTGGTAAATCTCTCTTTTAGATCTCAACTGAACTCAGTGGAACATCCTCTCCTTGAAACTCTTTCTTCCACTGATTTTTACCTGCCTCACTGGTTACTCTTTCACAATAAGCCTTGCTGCTTTTTTTTTTTTTTTTAACTTTCAATTTTTAAATATTGGAATGTTTCAAGGCCCTGTCTTGACCTCATTCTATTTATTTCCATTTCTTTAAATATTCATGGGCTGGTGATCCTCGGTCTGTATTTGAATACGGATGCACATATATTCTCTTTGGGGTTCTAGACTCATTTGTCTAAATGCCCATCCTCTTTCTGTCTGGCTATCTAATAGGCCAGGTAAATATAAGAAAAACAAAGTGAAACTGTTAATATTTTTTTCTCATTTATCCTCCTCTGGTCTTCTGTATCTTAGTATCAAGTTACACTATCTAATCCTTCATTGAGGTCCTTAATTCAGAACAGTCCTAATCTCTCTCCTTCCTTCAGCTTCAATTCTAGCCTATTAGCAAATTCTGTTGATCCTACAGCCAAAGGTAGCTGAAACCCTACATGCTCAAGCCCCTCCACTCACATGTTCTCTTGTCCATGAAGTCCTGGGTAATTTTTGTGTTTGCAAGCTCTTTTCTCTGTTATCCATCCCCTCCCACAGAACTTTGCATGGAAAATTTTTTCTTTATTTTCATATTCAGTCTTAAATGTTGTCTCAGTAAGGTCTTTCTAAAATAGCTTCCCAATTACAAATGATATTTACAACATCTTATTTTTTTCTTTTGCATAGATCTCTTCAATAAATGATTTTTGTTCTTATTTATATTTCTATTAGCTTATTTTCTACTTTTCCAAACTAGAATATTACTTCTGTGAGAGAAAGGACCTTATCTGTCTTTTATATTTCTGTAGCCTTGGTTCCTTGAATACTGTCACACATAAATAATTGCTCAGTAAGTGTTTTGCAAATGAACAAATCTATGGCACGAGGGTAGATACTAATGTATTCAATTCCCTAACCAAATCACAGGTTTTGTCAGACTTGGACTAAAGACGCAGGTGCTCAGTACCATAATACACGACAATATATTCCTGATTGCATTGCTATCAAGAAGCATCTTATATCACTCTGACCTCCTGTCTTTCACTAACAAATGCTAGAGACCTTACCTTCTGGAAAGCTCTGTGTAACGCCACTCCTCTCTTCCATTTTCTGCCCACTTGCTTTCTGGGATTTTTCATTATCTGCCTTGGTTGAGCATCACCTGAAAGAAAGAAGTTCTGGGCATATGTTTGGTTCATGTTTGGATTTACAGTTATAGAATAGCTATGGCAGAAGGGAGAAGTATAATATTACAGTTCATTGTCGTTAAGCGATACCTTTTTGTGATACGAAACCAAGGCTTGAAATGACCTAAAACCTGGAAAGATTTTATATTAACCCAGTTTCATTTGCCTAATTATCGTCAACCTCTTCCAAATAATTGGCACTTATCTCTGTGATAAAAGGGTACCCATTTATCCATCACCCAGTTTCATTAATTTTTGTCATCTTACTTTATCACAGAGTGTGAAATAAACATTACTAAACTACAAACTTTACTTAGATTTCACCAGTTTTTCCATTAATGTCCTGTTTCCATTCCAGAATCCAATCCAGAAGACCACATTGTGTTCAGAAGTTATGTTTCCTTAGTCTCCTCTGGGCTTTGACAGTTTCTGTCCTCCCTTGTTTTGTCGGTTTTGTTTTATAATTTTGGAAGTCCTGAATAGGACCGGGCAGGTATCCTGTAGAATATCCCCTGATCTGGATTCAGATCACATTGGAGAAACAGAATGTGAATGGATGGATCTATGAGTGGATAGATAAATATATAGACCAAGAAATTGGCTGAGTGACTATGGGGGCTGATTAGACAAGTCCAAAATCTGTTATGCAAGCCATTAGGAGGGGAAGGCTGGAGGACCTCAGACAGGAGCTGATACTATGTTCCAGAGAGTCTTCTTCCTTGGGGAAACCTCATTTCTTAAAGCCATTTAATTGATTGAATCGGATCTGGCCACCTCAATTATTGAGTATAATCTCCTTTGCTTAAAGTCAACTGATTGTAGACACAAATCACACTTATAAAATACCTTCCCAGCAACACCTCGGTTAGTGTTTGATTGAATAATTGTATAATGGCTTAACCAAGTTGAAACATAAAACTGACCATTACACTGAAATTATGAATTTTTTCAAAGAATGCGGTTGAGGTACATCTCATCATATCAGGAAGTACAAAATATCCACAAAACATCACTGGTGAGATGATGTTGCTCACTTGGTTAAGGTGACATTTGTCACATTTCTCCACCGTAAATCTACCATTCTTTTTTTTTTTTAAAGATTTTATTTATTTATTTGACAGAGAGAGAGACAGAGATCACAAGTAGACAGAGAGGCAGGCAGAGAAAGAGAGGGGGAAGCAGGCTCCCCGCTGAGCAGAGAGCCCAATGCGGGGCTCGATCCCCGCACCCTGAGATCATGACCTGAGCTGAAGGCAGAGGCTTAACCCACTGAGCCACCCAGGTGCCCCTAAATTTACCATTCTTTCCATTTCCTACTCTAGTCTTTGGAAATTATTCACAAAATCTAGCACATTTTGCAGAGCAGAAGGAATGAAGCTCCTCCTCCTTTAGTGAACAGTATCACCATATATTATTGAATTCTTCTGTAAGAAATATTTGTCCCTTTCCCCATTTATTTCTTTATTCAATCATTCATTTTTCTCGGTATGGGCTCAGGTATATACTTTGGATTATAATCTGTACTGCATCATCTTGTCGCTCACATTGTCCCAGCTCGAGCCATTGGGAGTGCCTTCAAGTTGGTTCCTGTGTCTCTTTGAGATGCCCCCAACTTCTTACTTTTTGAGCACTTCCTTACTTTCTGGTACTTAACAATACTCTGGACTCATCTTGCATTTTCCCTGCCTTGTCCTAGAAATAGTTATTTCTCCAAGAAGCCTGTTGTTTTTACTGGAGAACAATATTTAGAAACCAAGATCTGGGTGTGCATTGTGCTTGTTGCTACTGGGATGTCATTGCTTCTGGGTCCTCTCAGAGGACACTGCTATGGAATATATATATATATATATACTTCCACTATTGTGTGTATCTTTAATTGTTCCTATATTTAACCAGGAATATCTATATTAAGCTAAACAAAATGAACTTATACTGATGTCTCCAACTCTAATCAAACAGTGTAGGGTTTATTCTAGACTTCCTTTCTTGTTTATCTGCAATTTCACTCACTAACAGTGAGAAACGTGTCCCCCATCACCCAACATCCATTTTCTTTGTCCAACCTCAGTATTCTTATAAAGCAGTTTCAGGACTGTTAGCCCATGTCTTCATAAGAAAGAGATTTGTCACTAGAATACAGTGTTTACAAATAGTTTCTTTTTTAGTTTGCATACTTTTTTAGTTTTTTAAAATCTTTTTATATATTAAATTAAATTTAAAATTTTTTATATTACACTTGACACTTCCTTAGGCTCATTTCTTTAGATTTTGAGAAACTGAGATGTGTAACCATCGTCCAGGACCATATAGTGTTCTATTACCTTCACTCAGAAATTTCCTCTGTGCTTCCTCTTTGTCATCGATCACTCTCACTACCATAATATGTCTAAATTTTAAATATTATTTTACCTTTTAACATTTTTCTTTATGTGTTTATGGCTATTTTATTGAGTAATTACAGGGGGAGTTCAACTGGGGTATACTAAACATAAGGCCTCTTTCTATTCATTCTATTTGGAACAAATATTAACAAGCTCCTCATCTTACCATGTACTGTAATGGGTGTAGAGTATATACAGGGGAATAATACGTCCTTATTTAAGGTGATTCTTATTTCAGATTGTACATTTACATTTTTAACTATTTTATTTTTTTCTAATCGACACTTTAAGATTTAGTTGGAAACTAAACAAAAGCTTTACTTTATGAAACCAGAAATGCTTAAGGGCCCCGAGGGCCCCTGGATGGCTCAGTTGGTTAAGCAACTGGCTTCCACTCAGGTCATGATCTCAAGGTCCTAGGATCAAGCCCTGCATCAGGCTCCCTGCTCAGCAGAGAGCCTGCTTCTCCCTCTACCTCTGCTGTTCCCCATACCTCTCTATCTGTCTCTCTCTCTATCAAATAAATAAATAAAATCTTAAAAAAAAAAAAGAAAGAAACAAAAAATATTTAATGTCATACCAATGAAAATATATTAAGGAAGAAAATAAGATGGCCTTTATGAACTCTACTCGCTCTTAGTCATGGTAATGACATAAGTGATTCAATGTTTTAAAACAATTCTATACTAAATATAGCAATTTAAAATGGGCCAACTTTTAACTTTAGAATACATGTGATTATATACATTTAAAAGTTCTTTGTCATATTTATTTTATAGTTTACAAATATCAAGCCAGTAAACCTTGCTTGTTCAGTTTTATTTCCCGTGAAGTTAAGAACGCTCAGGAGAGCACTTCATACCTCAGGCCAAGTGTGCATGTGTATGTGTGAGTTTACTTGAGGAGGAGGCTGAGATTCATCTTTGAGCAATCCATAGTCTCATATTCCCTGCTATCTTCTGTACTTGACTCCATCTATCTCAGTCTGCTTCGATTTCAAATATTGTTAGAGAAAATGTATTCCGAGAATCCTTAAATAAAGTATAATTATCTTAAAAGAGACAAACAGAATTAGATTTTCCTTTCCATTATAATAATTTCCTGCTGTGGAAAATGGCAGTTAGATGAATTTTAAAAAACTAATGAATTAAGAAAACTTATAGTCCCATTTCACTGTGTCATTTTTTAAGATAGAATTCCTGAATTAACAAATCACCTACTATAAGAATCTCAGAGACTTTTTCCATTAATTTGCATACCTCAAATCAACTAACAGGAAAATATTGCAATTTTGTCTCATCTGTAATTTTGTAGGGAAAATGATGTATCTGTTTTAACCCATATGATCAGATGACTGCTTTCAGAAATACTTTAGTAAGGACTGCTGCCTTGACAAATACATTTCTGAACTGAATGCATATAATGTATTTTGAACAGGTCAAGCAGTAGGAGAGAATCCAGAAGCATTTATAACTTTGCTAAATAGAATTGAAGGCCCCTCAGGGTGAGGATGATAATTTTTTTGTACAGACCTGATAAAACCTTCCTTTGACTTTACTCCCAGGGCCTGAGTGTTAGATGCAGTGATGGAGGTCATCTAGATATCGGGTTTTGTAATTCAATCTTGTGTTTACAGTTGAATGTCCCTTGTATTCCCGTTATCTCTTCACTAAAAATAAATGTGGTGGATGCTCAGAGAATCTGATCTCTTTGAGAAACTATTCAACAGAATGATTTATGGAGAAAAAGTTTAGGTAAAAAACAAAATGAAAATAATGCTTTTTAATTCACCATTCCAAAACACATTTGACATTTTGTTATAAACTATATGTTTCTTGCAGCTGTTAGGGTGATTGTTTTGCCAGTTGCTAATTACAGATGTTGGCAGCTGGAAATTAGAAGCAAGTAGTAGCTTCTTTAGGGGATAGAATTAAATGTGTGAAAACACGAGATGACATCATGCTTTTTCAGTCATCTTCAAAACTGCTCCTACAGAGTGGAGTTTTAGAATCTCCACTAATAATTGTAAAGGTCTGATAACCTCAAGCATTAAAAAGCTTGAAGCCTCTACTAGTTATTAAAAAGCATGTCATTTTTCATAAGTAAATTAGATGACAAAGAAGTCTCCATGGCCAGTGCAAAGAAAGAAAAATAAGGATTTATTTGAATAATTCAATAAAAGAGGAAGTTTTATTGAATTATTCAGGTAATTGCTTCAATTCTCCCACTTAGCCTTGCCTGTGAAGACCTGACAAAACGCCCTTTTCTCCTACATTTAGTCTCCAGAGCAACCTAAAAGGATGCTGACAAACATTAATTTTGCATTATAAAATAGTCTCAGTAAGTGAGAGCAATTTCAAGATTAATGTGTTGGCCTCCTGAGAACAAATTTCAGAAATGGAAAAGGTCCTCTTAAAACTTTTTCTTTAACTCTTATATAATGTTGGTCACTGTCCTGCAACAGTATTTTCCAATGAAAGAAACCCTGAAGACGCTGCTCTCCTGGCCACAGATTACTTTCTCCTCCCTTCAGGAATAAAGAGAGTCTATTCCTAGAGGTATAGTTTATGTTGTGTGGTTCACTCTGCTAACCATGCATACAAAGCCTCTGGAGTGCTTCCTTAAGATTTACATTCAGATATAGGGTAGAGGATTGGCCAATGAAATATGGGGAATTTGAAACATACCCAAACTCTGGCTCTGTGCAAGTCACTGTGAATAGAATGAAAAGACAAGCTACAGACTGGCAGAACTTCTGCACATTATCCATGTCCCAAAAAGCAGAGCCCAGGACATAGAGAGCCCCCCAAGTTCAACAAAATAAATAACCCAAGTGAAAAATGGGCAGAGAAATTGAACAGATGCTTCACCAAAGAAGTCTGTGAGTGACAAAAACAAACAAAACAAACAAATGAAAGAAGAAGTCCGTGAGTGACAAAACAAATAAAGGCGTGGAAAGACACATCAAGGAGCACCACTATGCACCCTGGACAGTGGCTAAATTTTAAAATGCCTGACAATGTACCAGCAAAAATGTGAAGCTATTGTAAACCTCATGCAAGGCTAGTGGGTGTGCAGAAAGGTGCAGCCCACTCTGGGAACTAGGCAGTATTTTACATTTAAATGTGCATGCAGCCATATGACTCAGCAATCCCACTCCTAGGTATTTACCAGAAAACTCAAAGCTTATGTTCATGCAAAGCCTAGACATGAATGTTTTTATAGCAGTTCGGTTCATAATCACCTAAAATGAGAGCAACCATATGTCTTTCAGCTGATGAGTGGATAAACAAATTGCAGTTCATTCATATAAAGGAATACTACGCAGCAATATAAAGAAATGGAAATATGATACACACAACAACATGGGTGAATCTCAAAGGCTTTATGTTGAGGTTAAAAGCCAGTTTCCAAAAGGAACATACTGATCATTCAGTACATTATCATTTATACGATATTCCAGAAAAAGGAAAAGCCATAAGAGTAGGAACAGATCAGTGGTTACAAGGGCAAGGAGTGGGAAGAGGGTTTGGCAGGTCTGTATCCTGATTGTGTTGGTTATATGAGTGTATGTGTTAGAATCAATGCAACTATACGCCAAAAATGTTAATTTTAACACACATTAAATTAAAAATAAAAATTTAAATATTGGCTTTGAAAAATACTCAAGTTCCGGTATAATAATCTGCCTTTTCCAAGTTTTGCTAGCTCTCTCACATTTTTATACAAATTATTCATTGACATTTTCTCTCTTTTTTTTTTTAAAGATTTATTTATTTATTTATTTGACAGGCAGAGATCACAAGTAGGCAGAGAGACAGGCAGAGAGAGAGGAAGGGAAGCAGGCTCTCCGCCGAGCAGGGAGCCCGATGCGGGACTCGATCCCAGGACCCTGAGATCAGGACCTGAGCCGAAGGCAGAGGCTTTAACCCACTAAGCCACCCAGGCGCCCTCATTGACATTTTCAAATTTGTAGCAACCACCCCTTCCATGGAGAGCATGACGGGAAGGGAAGATATTGATAAGATGCTCATAATTAATCAAGGTTCCTTATTCTTTAAGTATAAGTGTTTGATGTAATGTACCCTTTATCTTATAATTTGACTCAGGATACTACCAGACCCTCATCTGAAGAAAATCAAGAAGCAGTTTCTGAGACTTTACTCATTCTGGGTAATGCAAATGGCTGGAAATCCCATGGTCTGCCGTTCTAGAGTTAATAGGTGAAATTTGAGAATGTCAGGCTTCTGCTTCCTAAGTTCTGATCATTCCAAGTCAATCTAGGTCAATCTAGACATTAGAAATGGAAACACCCTGCCGATGAGGGCCTTCCGACACTCAGAGGCACCAGTAGTCATCTTGGTCACTGTGAAACTCTTTTAACTTCCTCAGCGGCAAGCCTGGTGTTATCAGAGGGCTAAATCCACCCTCTCCCTCAAAGTGAAGACTCCTCCCACATTCACATGGTAATAAGTGAAAACTAGGGTGTCATTTGCCTTGCTTTTCTACAGAGTGTCCAAAGCTACTGTGCATAAATTGTGCACCTGCTATGCCCTCTGCTTCATGTCCTTTTTATTCTCAATTTGAAGTCCCACTTTCCTGATAACTCTCAAGGATAGGTGTGAGTCCAAAACTGGGCATCTGATTAGACCAGAAACACCATTAATAGAATTCTAGTCCCTCTGGCTCAGTCCCCAGATCTCAGGTGCAGAGTCAGGGTAAAAAGGCAAGGTTAGCCAGAATAAATGGTCACGGCTTATTCCATGGGGACGAGCACACAACTGGGAGGGGAGACTTACCTTGTTAGTTTCCAGGAGCTGTCTTTAGGTTCTACTGCTAATGAGAGTGGTGAATGGCTCTCTGTTGGAAATACAGGGTTCTTCTGGACTGATTTTCACAGGAGAACTGGTGCTCAGTGCATAATAAGCTCTTAATACTTTCTACTTTTAGAATCCTATGTGTCTAGCTCTAAGGAGTTGAAAAGATTTAAAAGTTTCTTAACATTCTCAAGAAGAAAGGTAAGATACTGGCCAATAGCTAGACCCCTTATAAATTACCCATCATGATTTCTGTATAAGGGATTATGAGGTCAAACAGAAACGATGAACACTTTTTTTTTTTTTCAGATGAGAAATTTTAAACAAATCTATCCAAAGACCAGACTAGGATGTTAAGTTAATGACTGAATTTCTCTGAGTGAAGAAGCTATCTGTGCCCTGAAGCAGGTATGCCCATATGCTAAGCCTCTTATGTCTCTCATTGACTCTAACCCTCAAAGCATGATATGATGTTACCTAATCCTCTCTAGGCCATACATAAATTGTCCTTTATATATTGCTTATTTTACAATGTGCCAGAGTCTGTGGTTTTTGCCATAAATTAACCTATTACTTATGATATCTATTTTTTAAATGGGCACATTTCACATCTAGATTAAAACAGTGTGTATGGGGGTGCCTGGGTGGCTCCGTAGGTTAAGTGCCTAAATCCTGATTTTGGCTTGGGTCACGATCTCAGCGTGCTGGGATGAGCCCTGCACTGGGCTCTACGCTCTGCAGGGAGTCTGCCTGAGGATTCTCTCTCCCTCTCCCTCTGCCCCTCCCCCCACTCACACTCGCTCGCCCACACTCTCTCTCTTTCTCTCTCAGATAAATGAATAAATCTTTAAGAAAAAGAAAGAAAGAAAACAGTGTGTATGTTCCCTGCCAACAAGTAGGAGTAAATACAGTTCTTTTCGGTGGTGTTGGTCTACAGTGGAGGAAATAAATGGTTTCAACTAAATGTGTGGCTATCATTATCTTCCAGAAAGATCAAACTCCTAAGAGCCTAAACTCTCAATTTATAAGGGTGTCTTGTGTGAAATCCAAAAGGCAAAGAAAAGGTTGTTTAATAGAATCTGGGAACCAGAGACCAGATATGAGTTAAGTCTCTGCTTCAGGAAGATTCATACTGGGATTATCTGAGCTTTTTTAAGCTACATATTCCACTAGTTAAAAAAAAAAAAAAAAAAATCTCACACAAAAAACCTCCCCCTAAAAACTTTATAGACTTTTTTTTTTTTTTTTCTATTTTGTAGCAGGTAGCACGCATCCAATGCCCCTCAGCAACTTGAGGAAAGATTCTGTGTCTTCTCCTCATCATTCCCCCAGCCCCACACCAGACATGGAACATAGGAAATGCTGTGCAGCTCAACAGATGTTTAATTATTTACTCAATCCATTAAAGACAAGAGACAATAGTGGCCTAAACAGGACTTTGGCTGGTTCTAGTACCATGGGAACCAGTCCTTTAGCATTTCAGACAAGAGAACTGGTTGAGAAACTGTGGTCCATTTCTAGGCCATCCCTGCATCTCTCAAGGACAGGTCCTAGGAGAAGGCTGTTTTCTGCTCCCCAAGCCCTGTAATATATATATAGGAAAGTACAAAATGCAACATAATCTTTGTTCCTAAGTAGGTATTTATTCTACTCCTGTATGCCTTCTAAGCACGAAGTATTGGCATTTGTGTGAATTCTCTCTCCTAAACAAGGGAAATGTCTGGCAAAGAGAAAAAAATTATTAATGGACATAATAATCTCTTCTTTCAGGGGTGTGCCTGGGTGGCTCAGTGGGTTAAGCCTCCGCCTTCAGCTCAGGTCATGATCTCAGGGTCCTGGGATCAAGCCCTTTATTGGGCTCTCTGCTCAGCAGGGAGCCTGTTTCCTCCTCTCTCTCTGCCTGCCTCTCTCTGCCTACTCATGATCTCTGTCTGTCAAATAAATAAATAAATTTTTTAAAAAATAACGTCTTCTTTCAAAAGCAAAAACAATTTCCCAATTAAATTTATAGAGAACTTATTTAGATTGGTGAATGCCAGTTCAGATAGTGTCCCATGGGTCATTTTGCATTAAAAAATAAAAGTACATTTAAAGGAAAAGATTGCAATCATGTCTATGTCCCCAAAAGCTTTTTCTTCAATTTTTCTAAAAACATATTCACTGGTTGACATCAGGGTGAGGTTTCTTAATATATAGTTCCTTTTTTCTATGTCCCTGTTTTCAAAGGAGGAGAATAAGTCCTGTTCAAAAAAACAAAGCTACATCCAGGTAGCTGCCTTAGAATCTTACTCACAGACACCGTGTCACACCACTGGCCTCTTCTGACAGCAAAGTCATGACTTCCTGGCAATCCTGTCTGCTATCTCTTTTATTCCCTTGATCTTTCTTCTCACAACCCTACCGAACTGTTTGAATCACTGTACCTCTATAAGGTGCTTTGATAACTAGTAATCAAAACCCATCTAATTAACACTTAAAAAACAGTATTTGCAATCTTCACTGGTTATTCTTACTGTTATAATCAAATCATTACCTAAATACCTTCTTTCCTCCCACCAACAAAATTATGAATTTACTTAGAACTATATTAATCTATAACTAATGAAGTTACACACTCTGCTTTCCTTGTGGGCAGGGACCATTGTCTCTCACACTTGGCACAAAGCTACATACAGAATCAGCAGTGGAACTTGGTATGAGGTTAATAACACTCGCTATGTGTTTGCTGAGTGAGTGACCAATTGTTATATTTGCCCTGTGTCTGGAGCACAAAAATAGTACTTCTGATAAATCTCATGGCTATCTAACATCCATCTTTAGGATCTGAAGTGTTCTTCCTTTCCTGGCTATCACACCTTACCAAGGACTTCCATCCAATGCTGAGCCATGTTTGTGGATTTTGATGTAGCCTCTTTCTTTTGGAGTGTTCCAGTCCAAGACTAGGCAACTTCTGAGTTTGTTCCAGAACCCTTTACCAGTTCATGCAACTTCACTTTCTCTACCCCCACCATGCCAGAAACAAACATTCTTGTTCCATTTTTTAATGATTCTAATTCATACCAATTAACAAAAGCCACGCTTTTCTTGACATCAAAAAAAAAAGATAAACAAGTTCAATAATGTATTGCCTAATAAAATAATTAAGAAATGAAACACATCTTTGTAAAAAAAATAATAATAACCATCATATATTGAGAACTTACTATGTGCCTGGCTCTGTGCTAACCTGTACTCAGAATATTTAATTTAATCATGGGGTAAATATCATTTGGATTCCTAAGTTCCAGATAAGGACACGGAAGCTTGAAGACATTAACTGGATCTGTAAAGAAGATGTAGAGATGCGTGGTAAGCCAAGTGATTTTGACTTAACATCCCCTCAAATTTATATGCACAAACCAACATCTTACACCAAGACTGGGGATAACTTTAAGCTAGAGCCACAGTCAGTATGCTCCATCCAGGCGGTTTCCTCCTGGTTCCTGCCAGTGGAGAGAATGGCTGATAGGAACAAACTCTCCAAACTCCAGGTGAGGTTAGTCCTCCACAGTCTAACGGTGAGGAGTGAGGGTCTCTTCACCTAGGTAAGTGGGCAAAAGGTGAGAAAAACGAGAACATGAAACAAAGAGAAAGCAGATGTATTTCTAAGGCAACTATCCTCATCAGAGATCTGGGATTTGGGGGGGGTGAGGGAAAAAAAAAAAAGGCTAGATGTCACAAATCCAAATGGGCTGCCACCAGGATGACCCCTGAGCAGGTGGGAGTGTCTCTGGTGGTAGCTGCCTGGATGCCTGCATTTGCAATGTGTCTTCGTCCATGGCGTGCCTCCACAGGAGTTCCCCCAACCTGCCTATTAAATACTTAAATTCCTAAAGTGCATTTTTAAGGACTTGTATCAGATGTCTCCTCTTGAAAAGCTATTAAGCTAGTTACCCTGCAGGCCAAGAGGGTTCTTCTTCCAGTAAAACTGATTGTACCCACACCATGGCCATTAAAACAGCCATCCAGAGCCGGCTGCATAATTTCTGTGAAAGGTCACCAATACTTCAACTACGAAGGACTTTTTTCTTTAAAAACAAATTTTTCTTGAAAGAAAGAAAATGGTAAATCAGCTCTTTTCAATTTTTCCAGAACAAAAACCAACATAAAAAGCCCAGACACATTTTTTCCTTCTCTTCAATACACTTAAAATAACTGTATTCAATTGCAAAATGTTGGTAGGAAAGCTATCTCGTTGTTATGATCTAAGCCAAAATCCATTTTAATTTCCATTCCTATATCTAGATATTGATTCTTTAGATGTCTCACCTGTAAGTGTGGAATTTTCTAATATTTGAGGGCATAAAGCAGAATGCAGTCTCCGTGTTAGGCCAATGTTTTAAGGGTAAGCCAATCCACTCTGCCATGGAGTAGTGAACAAGCTCCCCGCAGGACGCCAGCGGGGGAACCACAGTGAGAAAAACAGCCCATCTCCTGTGTGACATTAGCGCAAAGCATGTGTCCTACAGCCAGCCTTGAGACTGGGGTAGGACCCTTTGTAATGGAGTCACACCCAGGAGAATATAATAGGATTGCAGGTTGTATCAAGGCAGTACATTAACAGATGATCAGATTATCAATTTTGCCTTCATAAGTACCCTCCCTTCTCACAACCAACATACCTGTAAGGATTCATCCTTTAAAACCTCCTTCTCTGATTTTCTGTGAGCTGACTCTAAATGACAGTATAGTCAGAGGATGAGAAAGGGCACCTTTACTAAAAAAATAAGACCCAAAGGCATGTTCCGTAAAACAGCCTTTCATGTAAAAAATAATTACATGAAATAATTAGTGGGTGAAATTGTGGTTTGATTAATGTTAATTCTTCTGGTTTCCTTTAAACCGACAGCTTTTTCTATGGATTTCTTGTGATGTTTAATGACTTTTTCTTTTCCTATTATTTCTAGATTAAAGACAGTTTTTTCCAAAAGAAGACAAAGGACTGGAAAGTTCCAGAACCATTGTGAGAAAAAAGACATTGAAAGACAAGGCTCTTGTAAATGCCTCTACCAATCCAAAATACACAAGGGCAAATATATATATATTTTAATATTTAAACTTCTTATACTAATAGTTCTTAAGATGACCGTGTTCTATAAATAACTCAGGGAGAAAGCTACTGCAATCACAGGGGATTTTAGTCTCTTAGAAGAGGAATGGGTAGGTGAACTGGGGGGTAACCTGGTGGTGAAGGGTAAGGTGAGGGCAGACAAGAGAATGTAAATGAATCACAGTAGTCAAGCAGCCCAGGAATTCAACTTAGCAGCTAAAATGGTTGCAGATTTCCAGCTGGATTCTTGGAGTGAATGTGATAGAGACCTTAATAAAGATGGCAAAATCGAGGTATAAATAGATTAAATGGTTTACGTAAGATCCGATTCAAACCCCCACAACTCTTTCGTGTCACTTACTGGACTATTTGCTCCACTGTGGTTCTTGTTCCGAAAAAAAAAAATGAAATGTTATCTGAAGTTTTCACTTGGACAACCTCAACCTTCGGGCCCTCCCAGATGCTGTTCAGTGATTAAGAGGGAACTCTGTACCTTCTTTCCATGATCATGTAAAAGGGGTTAGGCACCACACTGGGCAGGAGGGAGGAAAGGACAAGTTCGTGGTGCCATCCTTAAAAGGGAGCAGAAGACATACCACGCAAATGGGAAATAGGTGAATGACTGAGGTATATTCAAAGCTTCTCAAACACTTGAAGTGTTATGTGGAGAGAAAAGATTATTTTCCAAGAAACAGAGGCAAAATCAGGCAGGGCATGTGTTCTCTAAAAAAGTGAAATACAGTGTTGGGTTTTCTTTGTCCCCCACCTCCACCCTCTGCAAACACTCACAAACATGAATAAAATAGAGAAGCTTGAAGTACTGCAGGTACAATAAAATAATGAGAGTAAATGGAACACGCATTCATTAGGTATTAGAAGAATGAATGGATGAGTAAATAGTGTTTGGGAGAGGCGGAAATAGAAAAAATATCTAAATAATAATAGTAGAAAAATACCTAAATTTCAATATTCAACTGTTCTCACCAAAGAAAGGTTGGAAATGGCCTAAACCAGCCTCTCAGTGACTTTTCGAGCCCCGCCATCCTGATTTCTCAGCAGGCCACCGGAAGCAATAAGAATGGAAGAAAGCATTTCCACCATTTACTCTGGGGACAACAAAGGGCACGCTTTGGGTATTTTTTATTCAGGTAGGGATGTGAGCCACCAGCCTCTTCCCCCCACCCACCCACCTGCCCCGTGCAGGCCCACGGCAGAGGCTGTGTGCCAAGCCCTTTCTTGCTTCTACCCAAACCACAGGCTCGGGGGCAGATCTAAATTTTGTGAAAAATGAATCTTAGCCAGTTTGGAAGGGGTGATTTCCACAGACAAAGTTACCAATACGGCCTTAGCTCTAACACCCTGGAAGCCACCCATGCCAGTGAAAGGGCCAGATCAGCCTGAGCTGCACGGCTTTGCGGTAAACCGAGAGTGTGCTCCGCCTTTTGAGACGGGGTACCCCTCCCCAGCCCTTCTCCAGCAGCTGCCTCTTTCCCTGCCCTCACGTGCAGTCTGATATTCGCATCTTCATGCGATCTCGACACCTGAACTAGCAACACGGTCCCTCTAGAGCCAGTGGGTTTGTGTGTCATGGATACCGCTTAGTTAGCTGTTTAGTAGTAGTAGTTCGTGGGCATCTTCCAGACCTTTGCTAGACTGGGGGCCCTGGGAGGGCAGAGCTCCTGCCTTCCTAGTCTTCCTGCCCACATTACATTGCTCTCAATAAAGGTTAATTGCATGCTTGGATCAATTAGGCTTTTTGTTACACAAATCGCCTATGCTTAAAATGACAAAGTACTCTTAATAGTTATATCTGCTTCTGTATTTCTTTACCTGATCGTTGCTGTTGATTAAAGAGCAGCCTGAGCAGTGCAATCGTCCTCTCGCATTTCTTCCTTATGCCAAGAAGACAGTTGATTTTAAAGAAGTGTGGACAGTTTCAAAAACGGAGACATACAGGCAGTGAAAATTGCTACACTTTCTGCATCTCCAAGCAGCCTAGCGGATCCACTTTACCCCTTGTCGCGATTCTCGGTTTCAAAAGGAAAACCTGAGAGTTTTGCAAGCTAAGCAATTAAAGTTTCGATGGAGAACGAGAACCAGGGAAATCTTTGATTAACAAAATATCTTGTGCTAATAACAATGAGGCATGACACATACGATTTAGTGACTGTGCCATAATGAAGTTCAGGAAAAAAAAATCATTTTGGACAATTTGCTGGGTTGTGACTTGAATTTACACAGAGGAAGAATAAAAAGAAATTAGAACAAGCCTGAAGTTTTCTTCTCTAAGATTATTCTCTTTGTAGCAAAGCCTAAAAGGACAATTAAATGGGAAAAATAGAAAACACACTAGCTATTTATTTTTTTATAAAGTCATGATAAACCAATAAGATATAAAAAAAAGCATTTAAAAAAGTATAGTATTTTGTGCACCTTTTTACCCCAAATTCTCCCCAAGAGATATGTATCCTATTTCTGACAGTCGTACCTTTATTTCAGCCATCTATAGCTTATGAATGTAATTTAAAATTTGTTATTTTCAATAACTAATTATTATAAGAGATGTAGCTATTATAACAATAAAAAAGAGATCAATAATACAGGTGAGTAGGTTAGAAACTGCTCAAGGACTAAAGCATTGTATTTAATAGACTTACAGAAATAAGGAAGCTGTAGGATTGGTGACCTTGTCGTGTTCCTTTCTCTCCCTCTTTTACGTACAGTTCTCATATGACAAAAGGGAGAGAAAGTCCAAGCAGCTATCTCTCTAGACCACGTAGGTTTATGACTGTCATCTCATACAAAGGACCTTTTCAAGGATAAGAAGTAATTTATTGGGGAACGATTGAAATTCTGGTATGATCTGAAATAACTTGTGCTCATTAATTTGATCTTCAAATAAGACAGACTTCCAAAAGTTAGGATTTTTTTTTTTCAGCTTCGGCTCTATTTCACAAGATATAAAGAAAGGGTATAGAGAATTAAAAAAAAAAGTTTATCTTTTCATTCTCATAAAATATATCCTTAGACTGGACTTTTTGGTTATTTGGCAGGAAGATAATCATCTTCAATTATGAAAAAAATTGTACAACAACAAAAAAGAATTGTTGGCATTACTCTGACTTCATTAAATAAGAGAATTAGGCAGTCGTCAATCAAATTACTAATTTCCCACAACATAATCACCACATATGAAGAAATTGCAAAATTCTAGAAACTATCATGTAATTATATATTTCACAAGTGTTTTCTGTATTTATACTCTGAAAATGTCTTTTTAAAAATATATTTATGTACCGTCATCTACTATGTACATACAAAGATCTGCTGTCCTACTTGTTTTGAATTGCATTAGATACTATCTTAACTTTAGGTTTTAGCAGCTCTGTTTATCACTGTAACCATATTATATTAAAAGCAGCTGAAAATTTCATAGATGTGTTATCTTGTTGACCTTCACTATATTATGAGAAAGTGGGACAATTTTAACTTTATATGCAAGTGAAATTCACTCTAAAATTTTCATGGAGAAAAGATGAAATTAAAAAATGCCAAATTATCAAAATGGAATGTAGTTTGCTTCATTCACATAAGTATTTCCTTTTGAGGGGAAAAAATAAAAGCAGGAAAGGACAAGGAAAATGGAATGGGGAAGAAAGGAAAAAAGGAGTGAGGAGGAAGAGAAAGTAGAAGGAGGCGGAGAAAAAGAAAGGACACCTTTTATCATGCTGCTTTCAAACTCAGTCACTTGGTTTGCTTCCAGACAGAAAAGGACTCTGCATTCTTCTTTAAATATCTGAAGATCAGGAGTGCCTGGATGGCTCAGTCAGTGAAGAGGCGGACTCTTGAGTTCAGCTCAGGTCCTGATTTCCAGATCCTGGGACCTAGCCCTGCCTTTCCCTCTGCTCTGCCTCTCCCCACCACACTCATGCTCCCTGCTCCCTGCTCTCTTATCTCTCTCTCTGTCAAATAAATAAATAAAATCTTTAAAAAAAACATTGAAGATGGGGGTGCCTGGGTGGCTTAGACAGTTAGTCATCCAACTCTGACATCTGCTCAGGTCTTGATCTCAGGATCATGAAATGGAGCCCACATAGGGCTCAGCAGGGAGTCTGCTTGAGATTCTCTCCCTCTCCTTTTCCCTCACCTTCCGCCTCTGCCACCCACTCTCTCTCTAAAAATAAATAGTTTTTTAAAAAATTCAAGATCAATTTTAATATTCAACATTTATCAAAATTGGGTTGTGGAACTCTAAAAATATGGCAAAACCTGCAAAACAAAGACAGAAAGGAAAGGTAAGGGAAGGGAAGAGAAGGGAAGGGAAGAGAAGGGAAGGGAAGTGAAGGGAAAGGAAGAGAAGGAAAGGAAAGGGAAGGAAAGGGAAGGGAAGGGAAGGAAAGGAGGAAGGGAAAGAAGGAAGGCAAAGGGAAGAAACTAAGTTTCAATATTTTGTTTTGTTTTGTTTTGTTTTTTATTAACATATAATGTATAATTTGCTTCAGGGGTTCAGGTCTGTGAATCATCAGGCTTACACAGTTTACAACACTCACCATAGCACTTACACTCCCCAATGCCCATAACCCAGCCACCCTATCCCCCGGCCCAGCAACCCTCAGTTACCTAAATGAGCAAAGACTAAAGTGCTACTCAGCTTGGTTGATTCTGCCCTCTCTATTAGTTTATGTCAACAGTAATGTCCTTGGAGTTCCGAGTCTTGTTTTCATCTGTTTGTGCCTCCCAGGTGTGATGTTAATATACCCAGTAAGCTCAGCACGTGCAGATCATAGGAAAAGATGCAGCTCACAGCCTTCTGAGGTCTTTATTACTGGAGTTTCAAGTGGCCAAGCAAGAGAAAACAAATGGACCCCAGAGCCCCAGAGACACATGATTTAAATGATGAGGGGACTACAAATCGATGTCGGCTCTGATGATCAGAGAATGGATATGAGCACAATTTCCAGATGTGTAACAGAGAGAGGTGTGAGAGAGAGTTGAGAATTATGCTGCTCAGTAGGAGATCAGAGCAATTATAGTCAATGAAGAAACACAATCTCCATGCAGAAAATAATGATGAACCAAAGCGCACAGTGAACTCTGCAGGACAAGTTAAGCATACACGTTCGTTGTCATTTCATTTGCTCATTCCTAGTTTAGGCATTGACCATTTAGTGGAATGAAGATCGGGGATGGGGGTCCAAATAAAAGAAAAATAAGTGAAAGAGGGAAGGAGAGAGGGAGGGGGGAAGGAAAGAAGAAACTGGAGGTCAATTTGTTAACTCACAGTCAAAGAGTCTTAAAAGCTCTTATTAGGATTTTTCAGGCAAAAAATAATAATATTTTAAGTATCCCGTGACAAGAGATTCTATATGAATTGGAATATAATGGAATAAATTTACATTTTTCATCAATGAAAAATTGTGGATTCATGTCACGACCTTATAATTTAAAGATCTACATACTTAGGAGAATGTGTGTTGAATGAGCTTGCCCAAAGAACATATTATGAGCTCTTGAATATATGCACTCTTGTCATGTAGATTGCAAATTCTTTGTCACCTAAGTAAGCACTTTGGTGCAAAAGTTGTGCTAAATAAAGTATTAGTTTCAGGAATATTTTCAATCTCATGATTTAAAAGTTTGGTTAAAGTCTTTAATTAGAGTGCAAGATGAAAACCGTCCCTAGAAGTAGTGTGTGGAGACTCTAATTTCTGGAATATAATAGATACAAGAATTCTCAAGCACAGAGCTGTTGTAACACAAGAGATTTTTTTTTTTTTTACCAAATATTACTTGAATTCATACTAGAATTGAATTTTGTTTATATGTCTAAAATATACAGCTCTAACCATAAACTCAAACCTAATTTTAGTTAAATACACAACAAAACTACAGTGTGTTCATTCAACATTTATTGATCTGCCCTGTGCCAAGTCCTTGGAACACAGCAGAGAAGCCCAGCCCTCATGGAGCTACCATCCATGTTGGGAAGGGACTGACATAAGCAACCACTGATGGAAGAGGAAACTATCTAGCTTGCTGGAGGTAAGAGGTATTACGAAAAATTAATAGAGCATGGTAACAAAACATTGGAATTCTTGGAAACAGAGTGGGAGATACGCAGTGTGGATTTTAGATGGAGCAGTGGTAAGAAGTCACCCAAGTACAGATATATTTTGAAGGCCAAGTTAATGGAATTTCCTGATGAAATGATGTCTGTCTTGTCAAAGAGAGCATAAGTCAAGGTTGGCTCTATGGTTTTTGGCTGACGTGCCCAATCCAATGAGCTTTCCTCAATTATGATCCTTCCCACTTTTAAACACACCAATTTTTCTTGAAATCTCTTCCTCCTGCCAGTTTCCTTGAGTCTCTTGCTTCTCTCTCTGGCTGCCTTGTGT